>JAVYIG010000219.1:0-194283 GCA_035222895.1 Strongylocentrotus droebachiensis
GTACTTATGACCTACGTTAATCTTACATTACATGTTATAGGATTAGTAAGGCAGATTACTGTAGAAGCCCTCATTTTCAGGTGGATTTCATTTTCATAGATGTCACAAATTGTTATGGGGTTGCTATCACTTCAATTACTCTTGCTGGACATGAAACTACCCTATCTAATGTATGTCGCAACCTTGGTGTGTTTCTCGACTCAAACATGACAATGTCTACACAAATTCAATAAGTCTCAAAATCAGTACGTTATCAGTTACGCAATTTGGGTTTTATTCGTAAATATCTGAACCGTAGTGCCACTGAGAAAATTACTCATGCTTTAATTTCTTCTCGCTTGGATTTTGGTAATGGCCTTTTGTTTAGTTCGCCTCACAACCTACTCGCAAAATTACAAAGATTACAGAATGCTGCTGCCCGTGTCGTGACCCTGTCCAACAAGTACAGTCACATCAAACCAGTCCTCAAATCACTCCATTGGTTGCCCGTAGAAAAACGTGTTGTTTTCAAGATTATTTTGCTATTATTTCACTGTAAACATGGCTCTGCTCCACAGTATAACATCGGCTTGATTCAGCATTACTTTCCTTCTAGACAGCTACGTTCTCAAAACTCTGGCTTACTTGTTACTCCTAGGGTTAAAACAAAGTGGGGGGAGCGAACCTTCGCTCATGCTGGGCCTTATGGAATACTCTCCCTCAATGGATTAAGAATAGCAGTTCTGCTGAAGTTTTAAAAAACAATCTTAAGAAATATCGGTTTAATTTAGCTTATAATTGATTACCATAACCTTTTATATCTGTACCTTTCCTATCGCACTTTGTATAAATGTATCATGTATGTATTTCATCTTTTGCACAAGCTGCGCCTTGAGCATTTGACTGTCAAGTGGATTTGGCGCCTTATAAATCATATGTATTATTATTATTCTTAAACTTAACATTATGTGAAAATGAGATGGTAAAACGTTGCAAAAAATACAGTAAGTAGCCTGTATTATGCAGTTTTAACGAAAACTCACAAAAATGTCTGTGTTCCTGTCAGCCCATAAAAAATAGAGCTTTATACAATCTTTTAAAATGTTGCACATGTGTTCCTATTCATCGATTTTGTTCAGTATTTTGTGGATTTAACATAAATGTTTGAGGAACAGTAATATAACAGATTATATTATGTTATTCAAATATGTGCAAGGGTTTAGAGAACTTTGCAGTACTTGTCTTAAATACTATAATACAGAATTGATGCCCTACTGACTCTGAAACAACGATATGATTTCATTGCGAGTCTAACAGATGGGCTAAGTAGGAGAATCCTTACAATTCATACGAACAAGAATTTACGAGATGATATGCGAAGTAAATGAAAAGGACTTACTTGAACTCTTCTTCTTCTTTGCTGGGCCTTGCAACTCTGCTGCACCGAAACCCTGAAAACCAAATTAACAGAAAAGTCATATTACAAGAGGAGACTACTTAACATATACTTTAAAATCTAAGTACTTGAACATATTATTCATTACAATCAATAGGGCATTAGACACTGTTATTGTATAAATTTAGACTGTAGTATTTGTTTTTTGCGTAATAACCGTAGATGTACGCATTACTGCACAATGCTTTATTTCATCATTACAATAAGGGAGTATAAGTATTTTAATACTGCACAAACATGTGTAATGATATTGTCAAAATTATGACACCCTTCTACACACTTGATATCCCAATTTCATATAGATATGGCTACAAATTGTAATGTTGCTGCTCATAGGGTTGGGAATCATTACAAGAATTATCATTCAAGCATTTGAAAATTATGACAAATTCTGCATTGTACACAATACTTTCATGACAAGTATGGTTAAATTTGATTTTGGCCCCATGCACACAACACATTATTGTTTTTTTAATGCTGTGATATAACTCACCTTTTAAATTTTAAGAAATTTTGTATCAAACTTCAAGTAGTCACCCAAAGAATCTAAAGTGTTTTGAATTGATGCAAAATTCATATCATTGTGAAGGGGAAGCCTTACTGATCAAATATAACAACTTCCCTCTTCAAAATATGTTATGAGCCCGCAGTAATCATTTCTCAAAAATGTTAATTTTGAGATCCAGATTTTCTGCCTTCAGCGGTCCTCTGTAGAGCGTCAAGATTTGTGACGTCACATGCACACACAGCTAGCCACAAAAATGTTACGCCTATTCATGATATCTATATGATTTTTCCATCCATATATAATTTGTCCATAATTATCAGATGAAAATTATTTGAAGACTCACCTCGAACTCCTCCTCTTCATCACTGGAACCAAAGATATCTGCAATCAATTCACCTACTGCTTCTTCCCTGATACATAGATACACAGAAGAACAAGGGGGGGAGAAAAGGTTTTAATGAACGATAGAAACGAATTAAATCATTCATACCCTTACAGAGTTTTGTAATTTTATAGGTATGTGAAAAAAAATTGATTTTTCCCGAGCTTAGATCTAAAAGTATTCTACAAAGGCCCTAATTCCACCTTACATTCATGAGTTACAAAAAGATCAAACCATTAAATTTACAAGGGTTAAATAAGTTAGATGATAACTGTATTATATTTAAGAGTTATTTGTGGGCGGGAGACTTATCCCTACCACAACAGACACAAAACAATATCTGCTTCACCTTTGTTTTTTACAGGTTCTCTAAGAAAATTATAATATTTTTTTTGGCAGGGGAGGGGGGCGGTGGGAATAAAACATATTCTCAGACATGTCGTCATCCAGAGGGATGTGCACTATGGGAAGTGTAATTTGGAGGACTATGCATCGCAACGTGCTGCTAGATAAAAGCTGTGATGCTTCATATACTTTAGTTTACAACATCCCAGGTTGAATTTTTGAAACTTGATCAAGACAGCCGTAAATATCTCTCCATCGACAAAAGGCCTAATGATGGTCAACAACGACCCTAGCAATTTCTGTAATATAGTGATACCGCATACAATATTTTTTTCACAGAAGATAGATAGATATCCCAGAAAAGAATTAAACTTACTTCTCTTCTTCACTTTCATCACCGCTGTCCCTGGCTAAGGCTCTCCTCTTGCTCTTGGATCTCCCGATGACATCATCTTCATCATCATCGTCACTTGCTTCATCTGACGAAGGAACAGAATACGGTTAGTGTTTCTATCTTACAATGGTACACATGTACATGTATGAATTCCATTTGAATTGTATTCTCTGACAGACATGAGTGCTATACAAGAAGCCACTATTATTATTATTAGTCAATACATGCCTCCAAATGATGACGCCTACTATAAATGCAGAGTGCAGAATTTCCTGCAATTATTTCCATACTATAAGCTTGATAGAACATATATTTTAGAATGTATACAAATTAAAAAGAAAAAAAATATGAGATGGAGAAAATATGAAAGCTAAAAGAAGTATTTTAATGGAAGACATGTCTTTAGAAAAGAAGTTTCATCTTTATATTAACTACTTTTCTCATGGGTATTCTGCATGATTAAATACAAATTATTGCTTAACAAAAATGTTGGGTTATACTATTTACAACACAGATAAGACAATTATTCTAAGCTATTTGGAGGACAAATATAAGGGGTCAGAATGTAGACTGAACAAGTGCATACCTTGTAGTTCTGCCATGAAATCATGACCGGCATCAGCAGCAGCCTCCTCTTCCCCTGCTTCTTCTTCATCTCCTGATACCTTGGCCTCTTCTTCCCTCTCTACTTGTTCCTCTCCACCCTCAGCCTCTTCTGCTACTTCTTCCATAACTTCTCTCGCTTCTCCTTCCTCCTCTTCGTCCGCATATTCAATGTACTCTTCCACCACTTCTGCATCCTCATCGTCATCATCGACAATCTCCTCCCATTCCTCTTCCCCCATCTCCAAGTGTTCTTCATCGCCAGCTTCGATGATTTCTGGTTCTGGGTCACCATCATCATCGTAGTCCCCCTCAACTTCCTCCTCGATCTCCTCCAAGATTTCTTCACCTTCTTCTTGCTCTGGAGAGACAGCCTCTCGACCATCTTGCTGGTGTTGCCTTTGGATCTCATCTTCTTCATCCTCGTCGACATCTTCGTATAAAGGTTCTCTCTCGCCTTCTTCTTCGTCTTCATCGGCGCTAAATTGTGCTTCGATTTCTGGAATGTTTTGTTCTACCCGTCTCTGGTCTTGAGCTGGGGCATCCTCAAAGTCCGCCTCCTCATCATCATCCATCTGTTCATACAAATCATCATGCTTCTTCTCAGGCTGTTCCTCCTGTGCATCATCGTCTTCAATTTGTTCCTCGTCACTTAGGATCTGTTCATATTCATTGCTTGCGTTTTGCTGGGCATAACCTTCAGC
Organism: Strongylocentrotus droebachiensis; assembly: GCA_035222895.1. Taxonomy (NCBI): domain Eukaryota; kingdom Metazoa; phylum Echinodermata; class Echinoidea; order Camarodonta; family Strongylocentrotidae; genus Strongylocentrotus; species Strongylocentrotus droebachiensis. The sequence goes on from JAVYIG010000219.1 coordinate 4,372, forward strand.
ACCATCATCCTCCTCCGCTTCTTCTTGCCTTGATTCCACTCTCCTCTCGTCATCACTGGCTTCTAAATCCCCATCACTGACTTGTTCAACATCGCTCACTTGCTCCAAACCTTTATTGTCCTCTTCCTCTTCCTCATATGGAAGCTCTCCATCACTCTGATCATCCCTATACCTTTCATTACCATCGCCTTCTTCTTCCCCCTCATGCTCCCCTTCTTCCAGTTGCTCCCCTTCCTCTACTTCTTCCCCTTCTTCGATCTCTTCCCCTTCCTCTACTTCTTCCCCTTCTTCGATCTCCTCCCCTTCCTCTAGTTCTCCCCCCTCCTCCACCTCCTGTCCCTCTTCTACCTCATCCCCTTCTTCAACTTGATTCCCTTCTTCTCCTCCGGAATACTCTACCGCTTCGTGCCCTTCATCTTCTCGCTCATATCCGTCTTCCGACCTCCTGTCATCCACCTCCTCGCCTTCCTCAGATCCTTCTTCTTGATACTGCTCAGCATCCTGTTCATGTCGACCACCATCATAACCTTTTTCATCTCCTTCTACAACCCTCCTCTCGTCATATTCTTCATCGCTGCCAAGTCTTTCCTCCTGTTCCTCTTCTTCTGCGTCTGATACTACTTCTCCAGCCTCCCCTTCTTCTCCTTCTTCCTCAGCTGGCGATTCATATTCTCCTTCCTGTAACAAAGATAGTATAAGATGCCACGGTGAGACACGGTCTTGGTGAACATACCAAATGGTGCAAGTACATGCAAACTGTGTGCATCTGTAAATTTGTAAAGTATTCAAAATAAATGCAAATCTGGGTGTAAAAGGATTTGTGTATCATCTAGGGGATATATGTTTCAATGTGATGGAATCACAGCTTTCCCGGAATAGCTTCTAGGAGCTGCTATAAGAGATTACTATTTCAAGGTTCAAGATGATGCCTTAGACATAACTACAATCTTAATCTGGGAAATCATTACCTAGATGTACTATTTTCATGCTATCAGTCTCAGTAATCAACATGTTGACACTACATAACTCTTACCTCACTACCATCTTCTCTCTCATCTAGAACAGGTGTACTTCCTCCGTTGCTTCCTGTAAAAACAAATTAAATATTGTTTGTATAATTGCTCAGCACAGTCTAGTCCATACTGACCAGAATTAAAGTGACACTATGAAAATGTGCCAACATTACTGCAGGGCTCGACACTAACAAACTTCTGGAATTGAAAAAGGGACCCAATTCAAACAAACCCTGAAAATTCTTAATGTGAATCCATCTCATGTGATGAAAAAAATGTGGAGCCCTGTTTAGTTAGTATTTGTTAATCACTAAATGTATCTAGTTAACATACAAAAGGCTACATATATCACATTGTGAAAATGAGTTAATCTAAGACAGTGTCATGTAAGTCTACAACTCATTTATGTCAAAATCTGTTTAGTGTTGACATTCCGCCTTCTAATTCAAGTCTTTCAACTTTGTTAAAATAAAAGTGGCACCGTAAAGTGATTGATGCAGGGCCAGGGTAAGTTAACAAATAGGTAGCCATCTTATTTATTAATCTATTCAACAACAAAAAAATCCATTTCTATGTGAATTTCATTGAAGAAAGAAGCAACCTTTTTAAAATGCAAAAAAAAAGTCAAAATCTCAAACTCAAAGTCAAAAAGTCAAAGGCATTTACCACTCTCATATTCTTCCTCCATGATGATGATGATGATAATCTAGATCACGAATACTGTTTATCACAAAACTGGTGATGGCATGTTTAATTGATTTTCAGTTTTGAATTCGCTGAAGAGATGAGGGGAAGTTCCGTTCTCACTTGCACTTCTGTTATGTCAAAAAGGCACAAACCACAAGCGGCGATGTCTACGGGTGGGACTGGACACGGAAATTGGACGCGTTAGCTGCGTCTTTTGTCCTATCCAAAACGTCGAAATCGTCACAGAAAACACCCCTAAATGAAAGCGGTTGTGTACATCATATTTCAATGATTGTTAAACCACGATGACTCAAGCGATAAAGTTCAGAGGTTTGATAAAATCTTGCAGCCTTCTTGACTATCTTGAGGAACTTCGCGCTAACAATTGGTCCTTATGCGTTTACACTGAAGATATGTAGCGCATATTAGCGCAGCGTTAATATGTTAGCACTGCATGCAGTGCACTGTACGCACGTATAAATTAACAGCACCAATACTAACACTACACCTGACATCTGTGTTAGGTGTTGTGTTAGTGCAGCTGCTTGGGGGGGGGGGGGGTGAACAAACATGCCCTCCTAATGTAATGCGGCATATAGCCCTAAATATAGTACTACCCAAAATAAAAATATGCCGCTTTCAGATTTTAGACCCCCAAGTAAATGGATAATCTGATACGTGATAACATTTCTAGTGATGATCCGAAAATTATAGTTGACGGTCGAAAATAACTGTGATAAGCCAGTCAATGTAATCAACACGGCCTTCTGTGTTCTTATTGTAAAAAATGGTTTCACACTAATTGTCAAGCTATCAGTTTTTCAGAGTACCGCAGGTTATATTATGAATGCCCTGATGAGAAGTGGAATTGTTTAACATGTTGTCTGCCATCTTTTTGTGACTCATTATTTAACGACGATTGTTTAGAGAAAGAAAGCCAAAACGAGGATAGACTAAAAGAAAACTATATTAAGGTAACGCGCGTTACACATGAAAAGCAAGCGATAGCAAGAGTAATTCAGCCAAACCTCAGAGATGAAAACACTTCTCTTTATCAAGAATTTGTAGAAAAGTTTAAAATTAAAAGTCTTCATTTTTTACACCTTAATGTGAGGTCTATTCTAAACAAGATATCGGAACTTAGAATTCTTTTTAAAAGAAAAAGGCTGTCTATTATTGCTTTCACTGAAACATGGTGTACAATTCCATAAATGATGAAGAAATTGAAATAGACGGATATAAAATCATACGCCATGATCGATCCTCTGGCTCTGGAGGTGGTGTATGTTTCTATATCAGAAATGACATTGCATTTAATATTATGGATGTTATAAGTACTGGAGATACGGAATCCCTGTGGATAAATTTGCTTATACCAAGATCAAAACCAATTGTTGTTGGCGTTCTGTATCGACCTCCGAAAAACAATTTGTTTATCGAAAAATTGTCCAATATTCTTGATACATTAAAGAAGGATGACGAAATAATTCTTTTAGGAGACATGAATATTTGTCTTCTTCCCAAATGATCGCCACTGGCTAAAAAATATATTGACTTGTTGAGTCTTCATGGGTTTAGTCAACTCATTAAAGAGGCAACACGCGTTACACCTACATGTTCTTCTCTATTGGATCATGTTGGTTGTACCAAAGAAAATAAAATAAGTCAAAGTGGTGTCATTGATCTAGGTCTTAGCGACCATTATTTTACTTTCTGTACACGGAAAAATGTTAGACTGGCTATAGGTCATCACAGGACTAATGATATCAGATCCATGAAAAAATATACAGAAGAGTCTTTCAATCTTCAACTATCTGTTGTTGATTGGTCACGAATAACTGACTGTACAGATGTAAATGAGGCATGGTCAATATTTCAACATGTTTTTATCTCAAATTTGAATATGATAGCGCCACTGAAACGGATAAGAATAAAACAAAGATCAGAAACTTGGGTGACTAAAGATATTCTTTCCCTAATTCAAGAGAGAAATATATAAAAGATACAGAGTATTAAGAAATAAGATAGAAGAAAATAAACAAGATTCGAAAAAACTTTGGCAGAATCTAAAAAGCTTAGGATTGAAAAATAAGAAGCGAAAAGAACAAGAATCTGTCATTAAAATTGATGGGGAATTATGTCATGATAAGATGGCCATCGCTGATGAATTCAATTCTCATTTCACAAATGTGGCTGCCAAATTAGTAGACAAACTCCCCCCTTCAAAGACTTTTTCAGCGCAGACAATGATTGTATTCGTGACTTTTACGAAAGAAAAGGTGTACGTGAAAACAGCTTCGAGTTATTAGTGAACAATTTGTTTTCAAAGAGTTACGTAAGTTGAATGTATCAAAAAGTACTGGGTTAGACTTGATTCCAGCTTTCTAATTTCTAAAAGATGGTGCGAAGGTTTTATTTAAGCCTCTAAGTTACTTAATGAACCTATCTATCTTGACGAGTACTTTTCCAGAGGATATGAAAATAGCAAAAGTGACTCCACTTTATAAAAAGAAAGATAAAACTGATGTTAGCAACTATAGACCTATTAGTGTTTTAAGCGTAGCTTCAAAGATTCTAGAAAAATCGGTCTGTGTTCAAATTGAAAGATACTTTAAAGAAAATGATATAATTTATGAATTTCAATCTGGTTTTCGACATGATTATTCGACTGAAACATGTCTAATTCATTTGACTGATTATTTGAGGAGAGAAACTTCCCAAGGGCGCTTTGTTGGTATGGTGCTCCTTGATCTGCAAAAAGCTTTTGATACAGTTAATCATTGCGTCTTATTGAAGAAGTTACGACTAATGGGTTTTGATAAGGCAAGTTTAGATTGGTTCAGATCCTACTTATCTAATCGGCACCAAGTAGTGGCCATTCATGATATTCGTTCCAAACTAATGCCTATAACATGCGGTGTTCCTCAGGGAAGCATTTTAGGCCCAATTCTATTTCCAAGTTATATAAATGATATGTGTATTTGTATAAAAGACTTCAAACTATTATTGTACGCAGATGACAGCGTACTACTCTATTCAAATCCTGATCCTAAATATATTGAGGAAAAGCTCAGTGAACAGCTACACTGTAAACAAATAATAGTCGAAATAACTCAATAAAATTGAGGAAAAGAATTGCCTTATTTTTATTAAGTAAATATTACCTATGGCATCTTAAGTAGAATTTACTTATTTTGCTGAATAAATTTTTACTCAGTTAAATCGAGTTACATTAACGTAAATAATTTAAGTATTGTAATCATTTTAGATAATTAAAAAAAAGCTATGATAGGATTACATATTGCACGATTTGGTACCCATCTAATCTAACAAGTAACATCCACTAATCATTCACTACTTCTATTTAAGATTAATTACTAATCACTAACACTACTTCTATTTAAGATTTAACCGTATATATATATCTACCACCATCACAAACTATTACATACGCTTCAATTCGACACATATTGAAAGGCTCCAAATTTTATATATACTTGATCGTAGCATCTTAAAAGGAAAATTGGTTGACAATTTCCTGAAATATCAAGTTTTGATTTGTTTTGAACTGGGTAACAATTAAAAATTGTCTTGTCTTTGCTTAGCCATGTTAAATGAATTAGTAAATGTTTTAAAGTCCTTAAATTTTCATTCAACCACAAAAAAAGAATTGTTTTATTTAAAAAAGAGTTTAATTTGGTCTTAATGAATATTCTAGAATTATGTAAATATTTCTATTACGCACTGCATCGGTCCTTACTTTAAAAAGATAAGAATAATCAACATAAATTGTTTGAGTAATACGTATAATTTCTGATTTTGAGTTAAAATTACTAAATTAATACAAGCTGAAATTAATTAAAGTTCTAATGTATTTGATTTTACTTAAATATTCCACGTATGTTCTACTAAATTGAAAGTTTGAGTTAGCAAGACTTAAATTTAGTGCGTAAGTGGCAAAACTAATGTTTACAAGTAAATTCTACATGGAAAAAATACGTAAAAATTACCAATGAACAAATTATTTTTTACAGTGTACGTGTGTCGATTGGATGACTGATAATAAGCTTTCTTTACACTTGGGAAAAACAGAAAGCATTTTATTTTGTTCTAAAAGGAGTTCTAAAAAGTCATTTGAATTCAAAGTGACACACAATAATCAAGCAATCAATTGAAGAGAAAAGAGTCTGTGAAGTATTTAGGCATTGAGTTGGCTAGCGCAATTACATTTTCATCTTTAGTAGAATCAGTTGTAAAAAAAGCAAATTCTCGTCTGAAATTTTTGTACAGATATCAAAGTTGTATGGATTTAAAAGCAAGACGTACACTCTGTTTTGCTCTTATTCAATGTTTATTTGACTATGCTAACCCTGCATGGTATAGTAACATAAACAAGTCAGATCAAAAGAAGTTGAAGATTATACAGAACAAAATGGTGAGATTTATCAACTGTTCTGGTCCTAGAACTCATGTTGGCTACAGCGAACTTTCTAAAGCTGGTTTTCTTGAAGTCGACCAAAGATCAAAACAACTCGTATTGCATCACGTGCATAAAATATATCATACTAGGTCGAATCATTATATTCGATCCAACTTCGATCTTGTTACTGACGTACATGATTATAATACAAGAAATAGACGTTTCAACTTTAACTTACCAGAAAGAGTAGGTAGTATTGGAAATTCGTTTTATTACAATGCCATAAAACATTGGAATTCTCTTCACAATGGTGTAAAAGAAATTATAGGAAACTATGATCATGTTAAGAGGAAATTAAAGGAATACCTAATACTTGACAGTCAGAGAAGAGAAGTGAATGACATGTTATATGATTGAAATTTTTATTCTTCTGTCGGTTCATACTTTTTCATGTTGTATATACTTATGTTTTCGTACGTTATAGAAATTCTACAAATTCATCATTATTTTCCTCTTCTTCCTTCTCCTCTTTTTCTTCTTCTCCTTCTTCTTTTTCTTCTTGTAGTTAATATCATTTCTATCATCAGTTTAATGTTGTTATTATTATTATTATCTTTAATAAGTAGTTCTTTGAATTTTCTTATCTGTCTGTAAATATTACTATTTTAACTTTGTCATAGTGTCTGTAAGGGACCCTACTGGAAATAAGCTCTCGAGCTTTCGTGGGTTATCCTGTTCAAGCTGACTTATTTTTGATCTGTTATTATTGTATATTGTTGTATGTTGGAAGCTTGTCGAATAAAAATCATCAATCTAGGCCTAAGCCGCTTAAGTGTTTCGTGTAATTGCTAATTGTCAAAGGAGATTTCGATCGATCTACTATTCAGGTTATGTAAAATTACATTAACCTAGCTCTGAAGTGTCGGAAAACTTGTTATTGTTCGTCAGCATTTTTCGGATTGTCCCCCTCCCAGCTCTTTTACAAAAAAGTAGCGATCCCCAACTCCGCATGCTTACACTGGCTTATACCACCACACCACATTCTGACATCAAATATAATTTGTTTGCCCTCCCCAGTCCTTTTTTCTTCAATGCTAATCTTAATTTTTAATTAATGATGCACGTGTTCCGGGTTTTTTAATGTATAACAAAAATTAAAGAAGACGAAAGACATGATGCATGGCTCATCGTCAACGGAACGGAGCCTTAAGTCCTTTGTCAACTCTGTTTGTTGCTACGGCAGGCAGCCAGCTAGTGAAAACGTATTCGTTTTGTGAGGTGGTCGAGAACTCGAAATCAACGACAGATCCTGTGAGAGGGCCAAGCAAAGAGTCTTTATTAGTAGTAACCAGTAACAGACACATTACATATCACTAATGCCGATAATCATGGAGATCATGCATCCCCCAAAACATGTCATGTTATCAAATATTAAACGAGTAAATTTGCCCTTTAAAAACCAATTTCCACAGTACAATGTAGCTGAAACTCTCAACATTAACACAGGTAAATACCTGACCCAAATACTTAAACAACTAGAAGTAACAGTCAATATAAACCTCATATAAAGCAATAGATTTAAACACTCAACTTCTATTATAAGCACTTCTTTTCTATGCTCCCTACCGTTCTTACTGACCTCATTCCTAAACCAAGACTTATACTCATCACATCAATTAGAGCGTACCCTGGTCCTGGTCCTGGCCCTGGGACCAGGTACAACATTAGCGCGCACGCACTACACCCAATTTTGGTACCGCGCGTTCAACTTATTAGTGTACATAACCATGTACTACAATGTAAATGCATATAACAAATCAAAGCGCTAAGCATCACACAGTTTAACATTAAATCCTCGTTTCCAATATAATCATATCAACCCATATGATACATCAAAATAATCACTCAAATCGTTCTAACACAATACACATATGTACATAACACATATTTAGCATAACAATATTAATATTTACTAAACATAACAGTGGTTCAAGTTTGGCCAACTCACCTGTGAGAGGGCCAAGCAAAGAGTGCCGGCTTGTCTCAGCACTCCGCCCTATACAGGTCACAGGGTAATTTCCTAACCCCTTACATCCTTCCCCACTTAAAACGTCATCGCCCTCGATGACCGAAGGAACAATATTCAAACCATCAACTACCAACAAACGTATAACACATAATAACCTTGCCACTAAGGTAGCACGTGGCGACATAACACCTATATTAAACTGCACCATTACCTGTATCTTTCCACTACACAGCAGTCCCCTTTAAGTGTCATTGTGCAAGCTCGCAAAAACACAGTATACACTATAAATACATATATACAAATATAAAGACATCCCAACATGGCTAATTAACTGACTGTTACTAGCGTCGAGACGTCAAACCCAGCATAAGTCGTCTCACCAAAAAGTTATCTCCCAACCTACAACTCAAATAGGAATGCACTAATCATGTTATCTATCGCCATTAAATTCGCACATAATGTCTATAAATCAGCGCTTCATGTCCAAATGTCAACCACGTATCACAAGCGGTAATTAAGTATAATTGAACCTCAATAAAAATGAATGGGGTGACCCTATGCTGGACGGATCCATACCAGACCCCAAAACAAGCTTAACAAGTACATAAAAAGGCATGTGTACATGATATACAAAAATCGTATGCAATATCTTATCGCATATCTTTCTTCTTTGCAAATATCAAAAACCAAAAATAAAATTTGTTGCTAAAAGTCATATCCTGTCTCTAAACAAAAACATAATCCTCTATAACGCTATCAATCAAAACTATAAGACCAAAATATAGCAAAATGACTAAAATTCAATCAGGGGCCCTTGTTATCGGCCTAGCAGTTCGTAGTTCTGACTGATGTTGCTGGACATACGACTTGACGTTTCTCTGACGCCCTGGTTGTCCTTCCCCACTTAGGACCAGACCATGGGGAAGCCTCCCATTTCTCCCGGACATCAAGTAGAAGGGTTCAACACCAGTACTCGCATGGACAGTGCTGTTGTACAGAGTGTGGTTCAGGCGCTCATACTGACCACGAGCTGAAAACACTTCGCGATGTTTCTCCAGAAGACCCTCTAGATCTGTGCGTTCTCCAAGATACAAACTCGTCCAGTCCACATCAAGCGGATTCTCATGATTCTCGACTGACAGTTCATCTTGCTCCATCTCTCGCACGACTGACGCTTTGCCGCAAAGGGCACCCAGTTGGACAGCCTTTGGGATCACAATCTCATCTTCCATATCGCGGATTACGATGGGGGATGCCTCCTGATCTATCCGAACGAAACATGGCTGGATATCTAGTCCTACCGGTAAGGCGCTACATTCTCCTGGCTCTAGAAGCACTTCAAATGGTCCCTCACTCGTTCCAGTTGTGCTTTGTGCTTCAAGCACCACTGTCTGACGTGCAGATATCGCAACGCTTCCCTCCTGTCTGAGACGGGCTGTTTCGTTTCGTGGCGTCTGTTCCACAGGGATCGAAGATGGGGCAATTGGTGGTCCTTCTGGTGGCGGCATCCATACCCCCGGGTTGGGCAAAGGTACTGGTAAGGGTCCGGTCTGCTGTACCCAGCCGCCAGGTGGTTGCCCATAAGGTGGCCCAGGATGAGATGCCCACCCATCGGGATGGGGAAACGGTGGCGGTGCAGATGGTCCCCCTCTCGGTGCCCAACGTCTATATTGCTCTGTATACTGGGGGCCCTGTTCCCTGTCTTGACGAGCCCTGGTATCTTGAAGTCCTTGTCTCTTATGTGGACATTCCCGAGCATAATGTCCCCAACCGCTACAATTGAAGCATTGTACATTCTCTGCATTGCGAGTCAAGGGTGGTTTCAGCGATGTTGCTAGGTCGCTAACTGCTCCGACGACTCGATCGGCCAGTTCCTTTACTGCCCGCATCATCTCTACTACATCTGGCCGGTTCGTCTGTGTTTGTAGCTGTGACTGGAGGGCCGTCTGGTGCACTGTTCCTGTGGAACTCTTGAAACGGGCCTCCTCCCGCTGTTCCCTCCTAATGGCAACCTCCCTGAGTTCCCGGAATTGAACTGATGTTCCCCCTCATACCTATCTTGGAGGGTGTTCCTAAGGTATCGGTCGTCGATTCCCTCGATAAACTGCTCAGCTAGGGTGGCTTCTGGTTCCGAATATAGTCGGCCACTCCAGCTCGTGAGGCGGAGAAAACGGTTTTCAAGGTCCAACGCGAAATCTCTGACGCTTTCTCCTTTTTGCTGCTTCCTCTCCAGGAATAGTCGTTGGAGCTCCCCCACCGGGACATGGTCAGCATACGAGTCCTGAATGTACGAGAGGATATCTGCGATGCCTTTCCCCTCTCTAATTAGCGACTTCACCTCCATCTTCGGTCCATCTTTGAGATAATCTAGGATGAATGCCCCTTGTTGTTGGTCGGGAATGGCGTACTTGGCGAAAGCACTCCTCATGGAGTTGACAAAATCTGCCACCTCTCCTGGCCGGCCTCCAAATGTGGGCAGCTTTCGTTCAGGTGCCATAATAATCTGGGGTGGGGGGCGGGACAGCAACTTTTCCAACTGTCCTTGGACACTATCCCTGTTGTCCTCTTTAGGTTGGAGAAGTGGCCGGTAGACATGACCCCACTCCCCTATTGGATGGATATTCCCCCCGATAGCAGGTACAACTACCTCCATCCCGTCTGTGTCTAAATACACCAGCCCCTTGGCCTTGGGGAAATTGGTTTGTAATGCTTCTAGGCTAAGGGGCCCATCAATACCCATCAAAGGAAATTTTAATTTCCTTCCCCCCTCTTCAATCTTAACGTACAAAGCCATATCGGCGAGTATCAACAAAAAAATTAACAAGCTATGTTCCAATTGCATACAAGAACTTTCCTAATGTATATCTTAATCTCAAAAACTTCGATTTAAATCATGAAATATATTCACTTAGAAATTAGTCCTTTAAACTATAACACCTTCCGAAGGATTTCAATATCAATAACCAAGGTACTATCACATGTTCCAAACCGACTTCAAAAAATAAATCTATTGAATCTAAACATTCTCAAAACTTGACCGACTCTCAAATTTCCAATAACATCAATATCAAGAATAATTAATTAGCTTTCCATAAAAGTAATACTCTTCAACCACATCTACTCACTTCACTTAAAAACATTTTCCCCAATACCTACATGTAGCAATATCAATCTTTAATAAAAACAACTATCTTAAAACTTAAAATACATTCTTAAAGTAAGTTCTCGAAGCAAGTTCTTGAAGCAATGTTCTTCATCACCTTGCCATGCACATCGTCGTCGCTCTATCACTCATTGCTAAATTATGTTAAAGGGGCCAGGCTAACTATTATCGTTCCACGACTATTATTCAATGAACAGCACTCCTTCTAAAACTATACGAGTTCTTGACGTACATATCTACTTGACTCTTTGCGAGGTCTTCCGGACATGGTCTTGCCACCCTCGTCGATGATGTTGCTGTTGCACACGCCGCCGTCCACTTGGGTTCGAATCCCATCCTCATACATGCCAACATTTGAAAATCAGAAATCTGTACAAATTATGCTATTTTCAAAAAAAGAGGAACAATCCTAACTCTCCTATTCAATACTACAGACAAATTTGTACAGGAAGAGGAACACCTGCATTAAAATGTTAATTATCTTCTCCCAAAAAGAGAAATGTTCCTCTTTAATCTGAACAGTTGGCATGTATGCATCCTTCGGTCGCCAGTTGTGAGGTGGTCGAGAACTCGAAATCAACGACAGATCCTGTGAGAGGGCCAAGCAAAGAGTCTTTATTAGTAGTAACCAGTAACAGACACATTACATATCACTAATGCCGATAATCATGGAGATCATGCATCCCCCAAAACATGTCATGTTATCAAATATTAAACGAGTAAATTTGCCCTTTAAAAACCAATTGCCACAGTACAATGTAGCTGAAACTCTCAACATTAACACAGGTAAATACCTGACCCAAATACTTAAACAACTAGAAGTAACAGTCAATATAAACCTCATATAAAGCAATAGATTTAAACACTCAACTTCTATTATAAGCACTTCTTTTCTATGCTCCCTACCGTTCTTACTGACCTCATTCCTAAACCAAGACTTATACTCATCACATCAATTAGAGCGTACCCTGGTCCTGGTCCTGGCCCTGGGACCAGGTACAACATTAGCGCGCACGCACTACACCCAATTTTGGTACCGCGCGTTCAACTTATTAGTGTACATAACCATGTACTACTAAAATGCATATAACAAATCAAAGCGCTAAGCATCACACAGTTTAACATTAAATCCTCGTTTCCAATATAATCATATCAACCCATATGATACATCAAAATAATCACTCAAATCGTTCTAACACAATACACATATGTACATAACACATATTTAGCATAACAATATTAATATTTACTAAACATAACAGTGGTTCAAGTTTGGCCAACTCACCTGTGAGAGGGCCACGCAAAGAGTGCCGGCTTGTCTCAGCACTCCGCCCTCTACAGGTCACAGGGTAATTTCCTAACCCCTTACAGTTTAATTAAAATATGAAAATGCAAGCATTACTTTAAACAATCAGAACTTTGTTATTCCTGGCTCATTTTTCCTGATTGAGGTGTCATCAGGGGCGTCGCTAGACCTTTTTCAGTGGGGGGGGGGGGGTGTAAAGGCCAACGATTACCGACAAAACTAGCCACCAATTACCGACAAAATTAAATGTCCCTATATCTACAAATTTAACCCTATATATACCCGGGGGCCGACGGCTAAATTGTTTTTCATATGGACTTTCTATCCTTGCGTATATGCGCAAATGGTCATTTTCCTCGACAACATAAATATACGAATTATTTCGTCAACTTAGTCAGCATTATAGCTATATATTTGAATGCAGGCGCGGAACTAGGATCTTATTTTAGGGAGGGGCGTTAGCGAGCAAACGAATCACTTAAAGAGCGCGCGAAGCGCGCTCATTAGGGGGGATGTGGGTGATAAGCCTCCCGCGCGAAGCGCGGAAGCTTTGACGTTTTCTTAAATTATTAGGAAAGGGAGACGATTTATCGTACCGTTCTCGACTGTTAAGCCTTGTCTGAATTCAGTTTCTCCCCTCCCGCGCAAAGCGCGGAATTTTTTACGTTTCATTTAATTATTAGAGAAAGTAGACGATTCGTTGAACCGTGCTCGACTCTTAATCCTTGTCTGAATGAAGTTCCCCCTTCCGCGCGATGCGCGGAACTTTTGACGTTTCATTAAATTATTAGAGAAAGAAGACGATTCGTTGTACCATTTTCGAATCTTAATAAGCCCTAATTGTCTGAATTCAGTTTCCCCTTTTAGTGCGAAGCGCGGAAGCTTTGACGTTTCCTTAAATTATTAGAGAAAGCAGACGATTCGTTGTACCGTTCGCGACTCTTTACCCTAATTTGTCTGAATTCAGTTTCCCTCCATCCGCGCGAAGCGCGGAAGCTTTGACGTTTCCTTAAGTTATGAGAGAAAGCAAACGATTCGTCGTACTGTTCTCGACTCTTAATCCTTATCTGAATTCAGTTCTCCCCCCCCCCCCCCTCCCACGCGAATCGCGGAAGCATAGACGTTTCCCTCAATTATTAGAGAAAGAAGGCGATTCGTTGTACCGTTCTCGACTCGTGTTAATGAAGTTTTCCCCTCCCGCGCGAAGCGCGCAAAGCTTAGAAGTTTGATCTAATTATTATAGAAAGAAGACGATTCGTTGCACCGTGTTCGACTCTTATTTAGCCCAATTTATCTGAATTCATTCCCCCCCCCCCCCCTCTCGTGCGAAGCGCGGAAGCTTTGACGTTTCCTTAAGTTATGAAAGAAAGCAAACGATTCGTCGTACCGTTCGTGACTCTTAATCCTAATTTTTCTGAATTCAGTTTCCCTCCTCCCGCGCGAAGCGCGGAAGCTTTGACTTTTCCTTAAATCATTAGAGAAAGAAGACGATTCGTTGTACCGTTCTCTACTCGTCTAAATGAAGTTTACCCCTCCCGCGCAAAAGCGCGGAATTTTTGGCGTTTCATCAACGTATAGAGAAAGGAAGATGATTCGTCGTACCGTTGTTGACTCTTAATCCTTGTTTGAATTCAGTTTCTCCAAAAATTTGATATTATACTAAAGTGAAACTTCGAGAAAATACAAGTATTGTAGTTGTAGTCACTCTAGAAAAGTCGTCGCAGCGGATAAAAAGTCACAGTTCGTAGGGAAAAAATCTTGTCGGCCGACCGACAATATACATCTCACCGACTTCAAAATTCTGCATTGATATAGTACACGAGGATCGAGCAATCTTGAATACCGACACAGCTGACCCGACACAGCAACATATTTACCCGTGTCTTTCTTGCTCCCTCGACGAGACGACTCCACCCAACAACCCCCCTCTCTCTTTTACTAACACTAATCCTCTCTCAGGCTCTTACCTCCCCTCTCTCTCCTCTCTTCCATTCCCCGTTTCTTTTGTTTCCCTTTTCTCTTTTTTCTTCTTTTTTTCCTTCTCTTTCTTTTCTTTCTTTTCCTTTCATTCCTCTCCTCCCTCTTTTTCTTTTTTCTCTTTCTTTCTTTCCTTTCTTTTCCTTTCTTTCCTTTCTTTTCCTTTCTTTCTTTTCTTTTCTTTCCCTTTCCCTCTCTTTTTTCCCCTCCCCCTTTTGTCTTTTTTCCCGACGGCAACGCAATTTTACCGACAATATCCTGACAGGTGGGGGTGTCGCACCCCCCCCCCCCCCACACCCCTTTGGCGACGCCCCTGGGTGTCATATGAAAAGGCAGAAAATGAACTTTCTAAAAATGTGATTTTCTCTTTGAAATTCAGATACCACCCGCCAAAATGACGTGTTGGTACCCTCTCTTCAAGTTGTTGGTAATCACTCATGCGTGAAATATGCATCATCAAATGAAAGAGGAGGATCTAAGCCTTACAAATATGTGTCATTTATTCATTATGATTGTGATATAAAACATCGATAATTTTCGGATTCGTTTTTTCTGGGACGCACTGTATATATATATTGTAATAATAATATTACAAGTAATAATGACAATAATAATAACAATTATAATAATAATAATAATAATAATATTAATTTTAAAAATATATATACAAATACAAAATAAAAATCTGACGAGCAAAAAAGAAAAATGGAGGTTCCAAACCTACCCCACCCCCTCGGAATCCGCCGACTCCTGCATGTAACTTATAATGGTTGGTATACATTGGCTTAATTGTTGTTGGTTTTCAGTCTGAAAGTACATTAATCTTAACTTTATTTCAGACTCTGGCAAAGCATCCCATGATTATAGACAGAGCAAGAGGGTGGCCAAGAAAAATACACAGTCTAGAGCGACTTTTCATTTTCATTATTCCAAGGACATTGGGGTGACTAGGATAGGGGCGTAACACATTTTCTCGGCTGGGGTTGGGGGCGTAAATGCTATCTAGCTCAGTCCGCTCCTTTGCTGGATACCCTATGATGAAATTCAGCGGATTAAGATATAAAGTTCGTTTGTGACATCAACAGGGCGGACTGCATGGGACTAATTAAAATCGGCCTTCGCTTTCATAATTATCAACCGGCTCTTCTAAAGACCCCCCGAATCGACCGCTCCCATGCCCTTTTACCAGCCCGCGCCGTGCCCTACCACTGCACTATTGATAGGCCTAGTGAGAAAAATGAAGAAGGAAGGTCCGTTCAACATCCGGGTTGGATACTGAACTTCAGTTCCCTGCTTTCCACCTTTGATCCGACACTACTTCTTACCCTAACTCTAATCCTTCGACGAAAAAAAAACATGAAAACGTGGTTCAGCGACGGTTCACCCAATGAATATGACTTGCAGTGAGTGTCGTAGGAGTTTAATAGGGTTTGGTTGTTGTTGTTGTTGTTTTCAGTGTTATGCCATATAAACAGTCAAATTTGACTTTTATAGACCACCTATTTTTTTTTCTTAGTTGATGATGGACTGGCAAAATATACCGCCCAACTCTTGAATGCTCTGAGAAAAAGATTACCCCCCTCCCTCCTATCTATGAGTTTCTGGATACGCTACTGTTATAGATACGGGTCCACACCGACTTTTCACAAGTACAAATATAAATAGTGATATGCCTATATCAGTTACTCTGCTAATCAGTGATCACAGCACAAACATGTTGCCGATATTAGTACACTCCTAATTCGTCGATGTTAAATCAATATTGTTTTAATTGACCACAGTTGCCGTTTTTATGCAGAGTGCTAATTTTAGCCCAACACAGGACTGAAAATCAGATAAATCGTAGAGCAGATCAGTGCCATGGCAATTGAAAAGGTAAATACCAACTTGAACTAAGCAGTATAGCAATAAGTCGCATTTGCATCGTTATTGAGACCACAATAAAATTTGCATCTGACGATATTTTCCTTTTAAATTGTTATTTTCTCATGTTTGGAAGCCCTCTCATCGACCAATTTTATTGTTCGCAGTGTTGTTCACCGTCAGGATGATATATAATATTATCTGGAAAATATTACATCGATTAAATTAGCAGAGACGGCGGTATATCTGATGGAAAGCTCAAACTAACAGTTTTACTGATCGACGTTGCAAGACAAAATCGTTTTGATTTTTGTTCCAGCCAAGCAAAATGAAACGCTGAATAAATCATGATACGAGGGCGTACACCTTGCAGTTCTGTATACGACACTCATTATTATGCTAGTATAAGTTAAGGTAGACTTTTCTATCTTTGGAAAACATTACTTGAAAACAACTCTCGCAATCCCTCTATTCTGATGGGGTTGTATTGCACTTAATCAATAAAATGTCGACTTATCCTCAAAGCCCATCAACGCAGGTATTAATGTCGTCGACGTCATCATCGTCGTCATCGTCAGCCTTTATTTCATCTACGATTTCGACATCCAACTCGACATGCGTCAATACGATGGACACCGTTATCCCTGACGAAGATTGTGGATTTTTGACCACCGCTGCCTTAGTCTTCGTCATTGTCAGCATAGTCGTCATCATCTTCGGGATCGTCATCAACAGTTGGCTCCTCTTCATCCTCCTCTCCAAACATCGCAAGAACAGGACGGTGCCCGACATCCTTATCGTCAACATGTCCGTCCTGGCCGTACTCATGTTCGTCGTTGTCGCGGGAAGTAACGCCATTCTTTTTTCCCAGGTTGCTTTTCAAGTCAAGTTTTATAGCAATGTGAAGCTAGACAAAGCTATTTTGTATTTCCAAGTGGTAAGTTTGTTTGATACCATTGTAAACTTTCATGATGATCTTGATTGCAAGTTTTGACTAGTTATCAAAATGGATAGTCAACAGTTTGAGCACTGCTGTTATAGTATAGGTTTAAACTTTCAACTTTTCAACTATTTCCCCTTCTTTATTTTTCCTTGTAACGTTTTATCCCCCTCTCCCTATCACAGTTTTAATGTCATTGCAAAGGAATTTCATACTATAGTCAATTTTCAGGTTTATCTCGATTGTCAGTTTCGAAAAGTTATCAACATGGATGCTGGAAACTATTAAAATTGTATTTATTTTCATTTTTTTTTAAGTACTCCTTCAATTTTGTCTTCTCTCTCTCTCTCTCCCTCTCTCTATCTCTATTTCTGTATGTGCGTCTCTGTTTCTATTTCTCCCCCCCCCCCTCCTCCTCCCTCCCCCTCTCTCTCTCTCTCTCTCTATTTCTATTTCTGTCTGTCTCGGTTTCTCCCTCCCCCTTTCTCGATATATATATATCTATATATACCATCTCTCTCCCTCGTTTTTCTTTCTATCACAGTTTATTTCCATCGCTTCATTTGCTACTCTGGTTGTCCTTGCTTTGGATCGCTTCTTCGCGATTGTTTACCCTCTATTATCGCGACCTTATCGGACCAAGAGAAACGCGTTGATATTATGTGGCTGTGTATGGATAGGTAAGACAGAATTGTTAATAATAACATTATTAGTAATGATAATTATAATGGACATTTCCTATACAAATTAATGTCAGTCACGTCGTGACGCTCCTAGCGCTATGCCATAAGTACCCTAATATACTTGGGTGGAGAGGAGCAAACGTGGATAATTTTTTTGCCAAACTCTCTCTCTCTCTCTTTCTCTCAAACAAACAAACAAACAAATAAACCCCGATGCTGATTCGATCACATACACACATTTCTGTAAACAATCACATTGGCTTTTATATTACTTTCATACTAGATATATCGACTGCTATGAGAGGCTTGCTGTTTTATGGCTCAAGCCAACCCAGGCGCGCCTCGGGGTCATGGCAGGATGGGCCCGGATGGGCACGTCCCCGAGAGCCAACAGCCAGGCCTATACCGAATTGACACAAAAATCTACCGAGAGTTCTTACCTTATCCTTTTCTTGAGTAAAGATTGCTTAAAATATCACGGAAAATCTGAGACACTGTCTGTTAATCTTCGGTGGAAACGGATGACTGTATGTTACAATCAATTGGGAATCGCAGACAAAAAACACTGTATGGTGTCCGCGCCCCGCCCCCCACTCAGAGGTCGGAATGACGGCATGCGTGTTGCCAAAATGTCCGGTAAAGGGGTACTTTTCGTGCGACAAAGTCCGGCCCGAGAATTGTAAAAAAAAAGGGGTGTATTTGACTTTTCACCCGGAAATTTCTTTAAAACGGGGGTGTTTTATCTTTTTTTCTCTCATCTCTTTGGACTCCTGAGAAATTATTCCGAATTTAGGGGGGTACATTGAGCATTTTTTTCCTGATTTAGGGGGGTCTCCAAGGCAAGAAAAGCCCGCGAAGGGGGGTTCGGAAATATTGGCAGTCCTCAGATAGGGGGTGCTTTCAAAAAGAGGGAACGAGCATATGCGTACCCTAAATAACATTGAGTGGGGGGCCGGGGTCCGCGCTCGCACAAAGAATATTTTAACACGTAAACCGATGGGGATCTCATCAAAATTTTACTATTTTCCCGGTACCCGGAATCTTTTGGGAATCTCACTCATGAATTATTGACCGTTACTATTGTTTGTTTCTTTAACGAGAATGGCTAAAATCACGACTCGCATTTTGAACAATAAGATGGCTAGATTTTTAAGAGAGGTATAAAAATTGATTTATTTGATAAACATGATCTTATACAAATAGACGTATACATATACTTTTAACGCCGTGTATACATTGTTTTGTATTCGTAGTGTCTGGTATGTCCGTACTACCAATCGTGATCAATGGTGGATCAATGAATTTCTTTGAGAACTATGCCAACCCGTCCTTCAAACCAACTGTCATCGTTTCCACCGTCTTTATCTACGGATTATCTATCACCATCTTCATCGCTTGCTACTCCGCCATCTTGAAAGTCATTTGGCGCAACCCCATCCATCGACAGACCCCCGCCCGAGACCACAGCACGTCCAGCCGCATACGGAAGCAGCGAATTAAAATACTCAAGACCGTGTGCATCATCATCACCAGCAATGTCGTCATCTATGGCTATTTCTTCGGCGTTATATTGTGGATCGCGTGTGGCGGGCATACATGCGTCAGTGCGCGGTTCAGCAATGCGTTGCTGTACTCCTCAATATTGGTGGCTTATCTGAACCCTTGTATCAACCCGTGCGTGTATGCCTTCCACCAGATTAAGATTAGACGTTATCTATCTCGAAGAAAGCTGCGATATGAGCAAGCATCATGGAATGGTCGTCCATTACCAAGCACAAGATCGGAGATCAGAGCTCGTGAGGAAAGGTATGATAGTTTGATTGAACGCCGGCCGTCGCACACGAAACGTCGTACGTCATTGTGCTGACGTAGGACCGCGTTAGCAATTCCCGAGGCAGTCTTTGACGCACCATTATGCGTGTGGAATTGATTAAAGAAGAAAGCAATATAGACAGTGAATATAATATATATCACGTTAAATGGCAGGCTACATACTTTATGCTCGATGATTGTAGGATTGCCGGTAGAATCCTATTCCGCCAATAAGGGATATCCAGGCGCACATTATTTTACGATTCCATGCAAGCGCAGGCGCCACTTATTGACGTAGGAGAAACCATCGCAATGTGCCATTGTACTCAATCTGACCAACATACGAAGTAGTGCCTGTTCGCACGTGTATAATATAGTTGCATGAA
The DNA here is from genome assembly GCA_035222895.1 of Strongylocentrotus droebachiensis. Classification (NCBI taxonomy): domain Eukaryota; kingdom Metazoa; phylum Echinodermata; class Echinoidea; order Camarodonta; family Strongylocentrotidae; genus Strongylocentrotus; species Strongylocentrotus droebachiensis. The sequence continues at coordinate 24,651 of JAVYIG010000219.1, forward strand.
CTCTCTTCAATTTATGGTACATAAATAGGAGAAGTGGTTTGACGCCCCTTTTGCAACCGGCATTGTGCATCACGAGGCGGCGCTTCACTGCGTAAATCCAGGACATTCACTATTATTCATGCAGGTAATGACGTAAGTCATTTCTCCTTGACGCATTGGGTGCCAAAATAAAGGCCTATATAACGGGAGGTTTTGGATTTGATCGAAAGTCAATGTTGGCATGGCTGACGGAACACGTCTCAGCAAAATATGAAGTTCGTGTCAATAAACCTGCCTAATTGTTCAGTTTATTTATTTCGATATAAACTATTTAAAAAGAAACCAATTATTATCGCAGTTGAGCTACACCTCTTTTTCAGTCGGTATTACGAGCCACAAAGACATTTCTGTGGAATATGTTGAAAACTGTGATGATGGCAATGAAACAACTTTTATTATGAGATACGAAAATTCGACGAGAAGTCAATAAAAACACAACATAGATTTTGTTTAAAGTAACCGACATTAACTAGATTAATAATAGATTTGATTTGAATAAGACATCTCATTTCTCTCTGTGTCTCTCTTGCCCCTTTACACACACACTCTCTCTCTCTCTCTCTATCTATCACACAAACACACACCACACTTTCTCTCTTCATCCGCTCCCCTCTATTGATTCATTAAACTACTTTTCCATTTCACGCTTTTGCAATTGTAATCAAAATCAATACCAATAATATTTCATTTTATTGTATAATATTTTGATGACTACATAGTAAAAACATACCTCTTAAAATTAAGGTAAAGTATTTAAAGCTACGAAAATATTCATGATTTAAAAAGTGTTAATTAAAATATTTTCAACATTGCCACATTTGTATATACATGTACTTTTTATTTATTTTCATTGCATTGTATTAAAGATAAACTCCAGTACTGGTAAAAAAAAAATTAATTCTCACAGAATCAAACGAAACTTACACTGAATGTTCAAGATTACAAATAAATGACATGTGCCAAACAATTTTGGAAGAAAATGTAAACTGGCTGAGTAACGAGCATAGAAAGACAAGGAAACCAAGGTAGTACCATCCCCGACACCATGTGTGTTGTCCCATATATAGCTTTCTATGTGAGTGTTTGTTACTTTACCAAGACTCGGTCAAATTTATTATGATTTTGATGACTCCAGAACCTTGCAGTGCACACCAATACTTACATGCTACATGATCAACTGTTTCTGATCCTTTCACACCTTTTCTTTCACAATGCAATCGCATTACCAGTACTAAAGTTTATCTTTAAGACACATATACATGTTTGCAATTATTAGATGGGGTTCCGTCGGTAAATATAAGTTAGTCAATTATTGTAGCACATGTACCGGGGATGTTCTAGAAATTATGGACACAAAATCAAATTATGTTTTGCTCAAGCGTTGGGAAATACCCTTTTTGCGGTGAAAACGATGATGATGAGAACGATGATGACGATGATGATGACGATGGTGGTGATGGTGGTGGCGGTGGCTTATATACATTATGTCGCTTCTGCTGGCCGGGCGAGCATGGCCCTTGTTTCAAAATAGTCAGACTGTAGCTAATGTGTGTTTCGAAAGCTTAATTCCATTGTTCTGCCATTGGTTGTATATCAGGTTGTAAGAATGATTAAGTGGTTAAAAAAATATGCATGAAGATTTGTTAACCCTTCTTTAGATAAATGTGTGACGCAATGCACTGTTGCCTATAAAGTTAGCATAATATTTTCATATCTTATTTCATGAAAATGATTGTGACAATATGGTTAATCTTGATAAAGTTTATATTTACTCAGAACTCTTTTATTCAACATCTATGATTATTTATATTGATCATACAGTTCTGAGAAGATATAAACTTAATCTATCAAGAATAGACCATACTGTCACGATTATTTCATAAGAAGTGGGAAGAAAAAACATTGACAATTTAGGGAATATACATTCATTGAGAAAATAATTCTCACGATCAACATGATTATAGATTGAATATCTTCTCTTTTATCAAAGGTGCTCTTTTGTATATTCGATAAAATCTTCGGCCATTTGTCGCCCGATTTCATATGAATTATCTCCAAACCATGTAATGCCATGAAAACCGTCTTCATAATTCACCCACTTCACTGGCACGCCCGCATATTCCAGCCTCTTTGCATAGAATATCCCGTCATCTCGTAAACAGTCGTATCCGAACGTCGCGACGAACGCGCGGGGCACTTTGGAAAAATCTTCGCGATAGAGAGGCGAATACTTCGTCGAGGTCAAAGCGTCCTTCATGTTCTCCCATAGCTCGTCATCACCGAAGTCTGATGTCGGAGGGACATAGCAATCCGGCTTCATATCAGCTGGGATGAGATCATGGCTGAGATGCTTCTGATAGAATTCCGATTGTTTGAAGGCAGCCGATGTGTGGTTGTTCGCATAGATCTGCTGTCCGAGGTGCTCGTCCACACTGCCAAAGGTGTATGCAGTGACGAAGTATGGCATAATACCAATCATGTCTACAGATTGTCCGAAACCACCGTGCTGGCATCGTATCTTCTGCATGGATGGGGTGTTGTGGTCGAAGCTCTGAAGCCACGGGTAGATGAGTACCTGGAGTTTGATGTCGGGCAAGGAAGGCTCGTCCGAGATCGCTCCAGACACGAGGGCGGCGAGGAGACCACCGGCACTGTCCCCTATCAGGGCTACTCTTGTTGGATCAACGCCGAACTCGTCAGCGTGGCTCAGGAACCATTTCGTGGCGGCAAAAGCGTCATCGAATGCAGCTGGGAACACGTGTTTAGGTGCTAGTCGGTATCTAAACAAGCAGAAAATAAGTCAAATTGATAACTCAATCAAGAAGCTAAAGTTTCTCCAGCCAACTTCAAACCGGCCACTGTTTGGTCTGTTGTCGGTCTGGTGTCGGCAATCTCGGCATCGTTGCATGGTGCGACTGCGGTATGAACTTGGTTGAACAAATAGATTTTTATTATAAAATGCAATCATCATAAGATAATTCGATGATTTGAATTATTAACTCGGCTTCTTTTTATGTTCCTCGGTCGATCGTTTCATAAACAGAGTGTTACTGGAATATTTTGAATGGGTTGGTGGCTGTTGGGTTGATTTTGCTAACAGAATAACACCGTTTGAAGGTTCTCATATTTCCCAATTGTTGACAACAAAGGAAATTATATATCTTGAGCGTAAGGACCTACTTTGAATCTATAAAAATTGTCTCTTCCTCCTCATGATAATGTCCTAAATACCACGGAATTGGTTAAAAATAATGATGAATAACTTACGTGACGGCAATCCCAACAGCGTGTACTCTTTCGGAAATCATGCGGACAGCGGGATCGTAAAAAGCTAGAACAAGTTCAAGGTAATTCGGATTTTAAAAAAATGAGGAGAAGAATTGATACGATATGAAAAAAAACTTAAACAAAACCTTTAATGATCATTAAGTATTTTGAAAAGGTTTGGTGTTAGTCGTAAGACACATACTGTTCATTGGTTGATTTGATATCGTTTCCAAGTTCACCGGGCTGATTTGGTGACGATCATCTACTATTTCGGCAGCACCGGTCAACAGCGCTGATTTTCGGCGGGCATATTTTTCTTATCTATTTTTAATTTATTGTTTTGGTTTTTATTACTTATTTATGTGAATTACAGTTTGCTTGATTTTAATAATCCTGACAAAATATTTAGTTAACGTACTGGAAGAGTTAACATGCATTCTTACCGATGTTGCCAACCGCCAGACCTCCGCCGTGAAAGTACAAGAATGCAGGGATATCCCCTTCGCCGTCCTTCTTGGTTGGCTCGTACACTCTCACCCTGATACCATCGAATGACGTCACTCGTGACCTGATGTTTGACCCAGGTACCTCTTCCGGTGGATCCCCAACAAAGGTTCCAAGTAAGCTAAATGCCTCCATAAGCTCCTCGAAGATGTTTGGGCAACGACGGTCGCGCACACACATCCTAACGTAATTCTGTTGTACAAAACAAGTATGTGTCAGATTAATGGCGAAGCTAAGGTGGGGGGGGGGGGGGGCATGACGAAAGGCCCACAAATAAGGAAAGAAAGGAAACAGAGAGTGAAGGATCAAAGAAAGACATGATAAAGACAAAATGAAGACAAGCTGTACGACTCTCTCTCTCTCTCTCCGGCACACTCACTTTAAGGCTTTGATATTTCGCATTTACTGATTTAACTGGTAAAACAGACTAGTGCCCCGATGACTCCAGAGCCCACCCCCCCCCCCCCCCCAAATAGTACGATCCACGCTTCGCCAATGTTGCAGATGACAATAATGTCTTTTTTTAACTCTTATAATTCAATGACAATTTGATTACTGAGGGACGATACAGCTATGGATCAGGCCATAGAAATGATTGTGTTAAAGCAGTGAATTAGTTACTTCATCATTATAAGTGTGTACAGCAGAAATAGTTCTTTAGACTCTTAGAATCTCGTTCCTCTTTCGTTTTCCCAATTATCTCTCACAAATCGCTAGCCTGCTTGTTATATATTTTTACCACATCAGGACTTATTCATTCAATGTTGTTTTCCTTTGCTTGCAATGCAACTAACCCGGATATTTGGGTACCGTTTTGCTGAGAGACAGTGTGACACCCGCTTCGTGAACATAATACATTTATTAACTTCTTGTTTTCTAGATATTATGATTGGAGCACTGGAGTCATGAGGACACTAGCCTATGATATCAGTTGTATAAAATGCAATATATCAAGGGCCTTAAAGTAAGGGGTGAGAGGGAGTCGTATCAACTTGTTTCCTGTTGTTTTTACCCTTGCTCTGTGTACGATGTCCGATCTGTTTCTTTTCTTTTCTAAAGCTTGTCATTTTAGTGTAGAAATGAAATCTTAATTGTCATCGAAATTGATACAATAGTCCCATTAGAAATAGTTTGTATTTACGGTTCGTAAAGAAATGGCTAGAAATGCCATCTCAACTATCACACATAGCAGCCTTGGCCTAGATATTCCACAGATATCTCAGATCTATTTAGAATTTCACTGCCTGAGCTTAGCACATGGTCTCACGAGAGCGCACAGATGACAAAAGTAGGAAAAATATGAAATTAAAAATCGAATCCGTCGTAAATGAGGACAAAACAAAGTATGGGAACAAAAGATACAACTTTTGGTATTGCAGGGTCAGTTCCTAGCGTTGTTAGTTCCTAGCGTTGTTGTTAGAAAATAAGCCGTAGGATCCATGAAATACTGACTGTGCACTGGGAACGACAAAGCAACTGAGACACGAATGCCAAGCACTGAGCAGATTGGCCTTCACCTCATTCTATATGTGGTTTTCAATCTAAGAAACGAGCCCTATATACTAATATGAAAACAAAGTATGACTGAATAAAGATGATCGATATATATTATTGGCCCGGTCATTGCAATAAATAACTATTTCACATTAGAGAGACCAGGCCCCCATCACCTCACAGCCTGCATAGACTACACAACACTGGTAACAGCAGAGTGTCTCTGGAAACAGACCTATGTGTCCATTTTCAGACGGCGCCAAGAGGTTCATACAAAAAATAAAGGCCCTTGGACATGTTGGAGTTGGACCTAGGCCCTGTTTCATAAAACAGTAACTCTGATAAGCTACTAAAATTGTGGCATTTGATTGACTGAGAGCAAATTTGTCATAAAAATGTAGCATTCGTTAGTGATAACAAGTTTTATGAAACAGGCCACTGGAATACTCACGAGGCCCTGAATGGCTTGGGAGATGGTAGTCGATGTACGGTACTGCCATGGTTCTGCAAAACCATCGGGAACAGGTTTATAGAAGGCATAGCTAACAAGGATTCCCATTCCCGCTAGGAATGTGAGCAGTTTTGTCCTGGTCTTCATGATGATCGTTCATAAAGTTATATACTTAACTTATAAAGTATACCGTTTACAGGTAGGCTACAAAGCCTTGCAATAGATGTCATCACCTGCATGCATATACCGTTAGAGCTCAGCCCTTGGTGTGTCAGTATTTGGGTCCTTTGTACTTTGCACCGTTGTTCTTTGTACCGTACATCGCAAGTTCGTTTAACTTTGTACCGTTCAATGCAAGTCATGTATCTCACTGAGCGGCGAGTGCTTCGAACGTTGCGAACTTTGGACACGCCAACTTTTCTGACGAATGTTGGCGAAAATCAGTGTTCGCCTCTGCGACATTTAGCGACTTTTAGCGATGTTTAGCGACAACATTTGTTTTGAGCGAATGTTTGCGAAAGCGTTTGCAAAGGGCGGTGAGCGACTATTTACGACTGTAAGCGAATGTAAGCGATTTTTTTCGCGAAGATTAGCAACTATTTGCCAATCCTTTGCCACTATTATTTTTGTGAATGTTTGGGACCTTTTATGTTGGCCATACGGTCACGTGGTCGCTAGCATTGACGAATCAAAAAGAACTTTAGTGACACCGTCTTATAACTGTTTGCAAAGGCTTACGACTGTTTTGCAAACGCTTGCAATATTTGCGGAAAAATAAACTCGCAAAGAAAAACTGTTCGCGACAATGAAATCTGTTGGCAAACTTTCCTGCAACCTCTTACGAACCCTTGCGAAATCCCAAATTCGCTACGTTTGCAACTTGCAAGCATTCACCCCTCGGCGAGATACCCCTTTAAGGAACTGAGATCATGGATGATATAAGGTGAACACGAACAAAAGCAAAAAACTAGATTAAGAAGAAGAAGAAAAAGAAGGAGGAGGAGGGGGAAAAGAAATTGAAATATAATTGAGATTTTGGTATTAATAAATCAACAGATGGAGACACACTTTTAATCTCTTAAAACAATTGTCTATTCGCATCCGCCCTATATTCCTCTTTGCCCCCAATTATTCTTTTCCCAATCCTCTCTCCCTCTTTCTCTTCGCCGGGCTCTCCATCTCGTCTGCTCTCTTTTCACTCCACTTTTCGTTTCTCCTTCTCTCTCCCATGTTCTTCATGTCTTCTTTTCTTTGCCCCTCTCCCCTTTTCACACCACATTCTTTATCTTTCCCTCTGTTTTCTCAATTTATTCGTCCTTTCTATATCATAATCTTTTCCTTGTCCTCTTCTTCCTTCTTTCTCTTCACCTCCCTTCTCATTCGGCTTTCTCGTCACCCCTTTCAGTCCATTTTCACCCCTTTACTCTCTTTCTCTTCGCATCACCTCCCCCTATATATCGACACTACCTCAATATCTTATTGTAATATCTCAGTGATGCAAATAAATAAAACAATCCCATCAATACAATATTCACTTGACTTGATATATACATTATTTACATTTTATTTACAGTATCAAATTCAGTAAGGCATATAACGAAGCAAAGTAATATTTCTATAATAATTTACTTCACATTAACCCGCGTCATCCGATACGGATATGAGATTAATTACACTCTAAAATATAGGAATAATATTCACGTCAACATAATCAATATCTAGTTTGACTAGTCGTCTTTATACATCATTATTAGTACATCAATCGTTTCTTGAATACAAACTTGGCAGTAGGGTTGGCAGAATCATACTTCATAAATCATTAAATAATACAATATGGAAAAACTTATTATAGAGGCATATACAAAGATTTTTTTATGTATGAAATTATTAGAGACATAGTTAGTTTCATCGTTGAATAAATGCCCGTGTTCATAAACTATACGCATTGTATGCTGTCATTTCGTTGATAATACCACATGTTATACTGTGCTCCGGAGTAGTTTGCTACCAAGGTCGTTTTTCCCTTTGATAGCAGAATTACTGACAGAAACTAAAACAATTAATTCATAATCCATTTAGGACTGATTTTAAATGTGAAATTGACCTTTCCGCTACTCTTGCTATCAAGGTTGGATTTCCCTTTAGGTTTAAATGTGTGCTAATTAGTGGACAGCGACATTATCAATGTCACTGTTGTACACTTGCAATATAAATGATTTACATGCGGGTTTCACCGAAATAACCCTAATGTTAGAAAATTATCAATAAACAAGTAAAGTGGCTCCAGCCTAGCAATAACTGGCTTTAAAATTGATAAGATAAGTGCACTTGAGAAATGGTTAAGTAGTTGCATCAATGATTAAGGTTTGTCCATACTACAGTATTATAGGCTCAGGTGCACAATACTGTTAAGTCGATATCCATGTGCTATACCTTAAAAATCATTGAATGAAAAATTAGATGAAGGATACAAATCTTTGGCATACATTATCTAAATTATATATCATAACTGTTATTATAATAGCGTAAAGAAATCGTGGGAACCAAATCTATCTCTTTGTATCTCAAAAGAAATTCAATGCATATAAACATTTCCTCTTATACCTTAAAAATGAGGGATATATTCATTTCACCAATCTGGGCACATCCAACACAAATTGCACACTGTCTTGGTGTGAGTCTGAACGAAATTACGCCATCCAGTTCTTTTGTTTCAATAAATATATATTGATAGCTGGCAGGGTTGTGTTTTTAAACTTCTGTATTAAATCTGGTTTAACTACTGGTCATATACAGATAAAAGTATACATGTGACACTTAAACATCTGTCTCATATGAAATTGTAGATAAAAGGGATATAGCTCTTATATACTTTTCAAAAACATACATTTCTCTCGTGATTTTCATGACCCTGTCCCTTATCTACTCTGATAGTGCAATAGATTTGCTTCAATCTTTATAGAAAGTTAAGGGGTCGGCTACCTTCAAAGAGGTCATTACAGCCAGCGACAATACATAGCTCTTTCGGACTTCTTGCCAGCAGCCGACATAATAGCCCCCCTTGGCAAAATAATTTCTACTTTCACGAAAATATATCTTAATTTGAGAAAATATCTCCCAGTAAGGCAACATTTTCAATAATTTTGACCCTATATGTCTGAGGATGGAAAAGGCTTAAAGTCAAAATCCTCAGGACTTTGCTCGTGGCATAGATTTAGCGAAGTTGCGTGCGATCAATTTTATCACCCAATCAGATTTCGTTTTCGAACATCTTCAATCAATAGCTTGATTCCGATTGGCTTTCACTTCCTATTGAACAATGATTGGTCATGAAGTAAAAAATGTTTGCCATGTAAATTTTCCGACTTTTTGAGAAACCTCTCTTTATTCAACTCATATAAATAAATCGATGAAAGTAATGCTTTCATTTTTCCATCAAAGTTCAGTATCTTTATGATATAAAACAGCATTTTTTTAAATTCAACTTTGATACCGATATATAAAAAATTCTTTGATACAAATAGAAACATTATACAACTAGATGGAATTCGACAGCGCGCAGTCGAAAATGATGCCTCCGTCATAGAGCAATTTTACAAACCAAAACGGAAGTAATTTTTTGAATTCAAGTTCAATTGTAATCCATTTACAGGTTCTCAGAATTACAATCTTGTGATTACAAGCAATTTCTCATATACATATATATGACCCTTTGATCTTTGACCTCATGACCCTAAAATCTACTCAGTTCATTGGCTCTGCAATATATCCTGAGTTAGATAGTAATCCATGTGTCAGTTCTAATGACAATGCGTTCACAAGCTATTTTTACATACATAATGAGCCCATGACCTTTGACCTCATGACCCCAAAATCTAATCAGTTCGTTGGCTCTGCAATTAACATACATGACCTAAGTTTGGCAGCAATCCATCTATCGGTTCTTGAGATAACGCGATCACGAGCTGTTTTTGCATACATAATGTGCGCTGTGGCCTTTGACCTTTGACCTCGTGACCCCAAAATCTAATCAGTTCATTGGCTCTGCAAGATACATACATGACCAAAGTTTGGCAGGAATCCATCAATCGGTTCTTCAGATAACGCGATCACAAGCTGTTTTCGCATACATAATGAGCCCTGTGACCTTTGATCTTTGACCTCATGACCCCAAAATCTAATCAGTTCATTTGCTCTGCAAGATACATACATGACCAAAGTTTGGCAGGAATCCATCAATCGGTTCTTCAGATAACGCGATCACGAGCTGTTTTCGCATACATAATGAGCCCTGTGACCTTTGACCTTTGACCTCATGACCCCAAAATCTAATCAGTTCATTGGCTCTGCAAAATACATACATGACCAAAGTTTGGCAGGAATCCATCAATCGGTTCTTCAGATAACGCGATCACGAGAACGGGACGTACGTACGTACAGACGTACGTACGTACGTACGTACAGACGTACGGACGGACAACCCGAAAACATAATGCCTCCGGCTACTTCGTAACGGAGGCATAAAAATACAAGACGTTCACAAACATGAAAGTTATCCAAATATACGAAATTTATGCACGTTATCGCAAACTTTGCTCTTCACTCCTCGGTCTCGTTTGCCATCTTGTTCTGACGTCACAGTCGTGTGATCTTTCGACCCCTCGAGCTGAAAGACTTCGCGGTAACTTGAGGGCCTGTTTCACACATCGGACTGCGCAGCGCCTCTCCAATCTTGCTTCTTTCTTTCTTAATTTCTGAACTTTTCCTGTAAAATTTTAAAAAAGGGTTTGAAATGATATTACTAGAACGATTAAGAAGAACATGGAACGATTACTAGTTACTAGTACGAAAGAAATGTTGCTGATCGATGGGAAGTTCAGAAGTAAAAGAAACTCAACGCTTTAAAAAAAAAATTCTATACTAATGATAAAAACGATTATCATCTATCGTTTTTGTATAGTTAAAATGCATCTATTGCTGATCAAGTTGTAATTATAAATATAATGTCGTAGGTCGACGACCTCAAAGAACCTACTAGGTTTTTTTGAGTACCGAGACTTTATATTAGAAAAAAAATATATAAATTGTAATGTTATCCGACTCTTTAAGAGAATCACTGCCCACTGTTTATCAATTTCTGGATACAAGTATGCGTTACCAAACTTTATATAAATCCATGAGAAAGAAAAAAAATACAAAACAAAAATAATGTTTACTGATAAATTTATTTCAGTAGTAAATGCAATACCGAGCAAGGTACACGTGCTGTAAAATGTTATTCATTCAAGGAAGTACAGATATTTGTTGTCGTCAGTTTGCAAGCGTAATTTAGTACCCCTTTAATAGGAGTCTGGTTTATAAATTTGTCTATTATATTGCTGGATATGTCTACTGATTGCTACTTACGTAATGTGGTTGCTCCATGGAGTTGAAATCGCCCATCTCTATTTTCGGCATGCGCCCTCTGGAATCTTTCTGAAGAAACTTCTTCTATCATAAAAGTGCTGATTTGACCTAAAAGTTGGACGAGAAAAGAAAACAATCATTGGAAAGATCTATTAACATTTTTTCTTTATAAAGCAACAATTTGGATTTTCGTCAGTCTAGTTGGTGACATTCGGTTTCAATAGTTTGTTTGAAGGAGCACAAAATGTTATTGATGACGTCAAAGAATGGTCGATTCTTGACTTGAAGAATCGCAATATTATGAATATATCGATTTTCTTGTCGAGTTCAAATTCATCTTTGAAAATAAAACTTTGTTAACAAGATGTTTTCTTCTAATTCACATGTTCAGTCTTTGTTAGATAATAGATACTGAAAGTGGGCGAAAAAATCTTTGACTGATTACAGCACCTTTTTTTATGTACAGCTTTCTTAATTAAAGCCATGACATATTGTTTGTGATAACATGAACATGAATTGTGTTTAAACGCGGAGTAAATTTGTTTAGGGGAGAGGTAAAGGAAATAAAAAAAGGCAGTTTTCCCACAATGAATGCAATCTTTTATCTTCGAGATAAATCTATCTAAAGAACAAAACGTACCTTCACTAAACGTCCATTGTCTAATTTCCACCTGACTGGTAACTACGTTCTCCAGGGCGTACGTGAATGTTTGGGTGTGGTCGTTACCCGGGACCAGCTCTGGTTGGTATCGGTAGAGGAGGATGGTCTCTCTACCCCTCAAGCACAGTGGTGGGAGGGGCGTCGGCTCCACCTGTGACGTATCTGTGGAAGGAAATGAAAATTTGTCAGAGGAAACCTCATAATTTTTCGTAAAATGTATGTTTTTATTTTATGAGCTACTTTAAAAGCTGACCTCACTTTAAGAAAGCTATCCAGTAGAAATATTCATGGAACTTTATATATGTCACAATTTATTTTGTTTGGCGTCTCCTCCATGTTGGAAAAATGTGTCAATAAAAAGACTTCTATTGACGATAATAATCATTATTAATAGTCATTAATAATAATAACTTGTTCAGATCTAAGCAAAAGTGAAGAAAAATCTGTTTATAGGTTGAATCATTCCCTTATACATGGCATTTAGTAAATACAGTGGAGCAATTTATGTGACGGAAGGATGGGAAGTAAATCCATATGCCTGAGCGAGGAAAGTATTTGAAATATTCCATGTATGCTTTCCATAAACAAAGAAAATATTATTGTCGTTAATGCAAAACACATCTAGGAACTTATTAATTTTCGTGATAAAAGGAAATCACAAAATACATCTGAGATTTACAGTAGGCTTGCGGGTGCACCATGTGAGATTATACATTTGTTAAGTCGTCGTGGATTATAGTTCTTACCTGGGCAAACTTTACAGCATTGCTTTGAGACGTATTGGGGGTTTCTGCATGGTAGCTCATCATCTGATGGGCATGCCATTCGGCTACAACTTGTTTGTCCGTCCTGAATAACACAGAAAATAATCACATTTGTAACTTATTACAACTAACATATAAAGATAATTATAACAAACTAATAACAAATTGACAAAAGAGATGATGAAAGAGCTGCAATGAAATCAAAGAATAATCAGTTATTACAGCGATCATAAATCGTAATATTTGAAATGGTTTAATAAACTATAGACACTGAAAGATCTAATATCAAATCAACTACCACCGAGCAGTCAAATATGAACTAAATGATATTCCTATATCCTTGGTCTCCAAAGAGAAATACGACGTTAAACAATAAAAGGAAGGCCCGGTTAATATTTAGAGATGATTATTCAGTTCAAATTTCCAACCATTAATTATATCATTTTCAGGAACTAAAATCGTGAAGGACCATTAAAAACGAAAACGAGAGGCTTGAGCACGTCATCACGATCATAGTAGCCTACTTAATAATAACACAATTAACAAAACAAAAAGTGTTAATATTACTCACTTGACAGCGGCATAAGATGCAATCAACTCGACCAAAGGGAAATAGTATAGGATGCCACGTCTGGCCGTTTTGATAAGTCTTCCCGTTCGATTCACAAACTGAAAGAAGATAGAAAGATAAAAGAAAAACATTTTATTATTATGATGTATGATTTCTCTTACTCAAGTTACCCTTCAAATTCCAATGTAGATAATTATATCGTCCATTGAAAAGTAATTTTTTGCTCAAATCTACGACATAGTAGTTCTTTTTTTTCAGAGGCATAATTTCGAATGGCAAAAAAGAGAGGGAGATAGACAGGCAGAGAGAGAGAGAGAGAGAGAGAGAGAGAGAGAAAAGAAATGAAATTGGGAAGGCAATGTAAGGAGAAGAAGCGATGCCCCCCCCCCTCCCCATGACCATGAGGACACCAGTCCTATACTCTACCAGTCCTACTCTACCAGACCTACTCTACGCCAATCATCAAAGTATTATTTGGCCGTTTCTTTGTAATACTTCATGAGCTCTTTAGAACTGTAATCATGTATTTCATTTCAATTTCAATTTTTATCTCAACAGTTCAACAATACTTGTATCTTGAAAAGCCAATTTTATTTATGTTATAAATGTAAATTACCTTGAATATATATTTGTTTATTTGTTTCAAATGAAAATCAATAAAATCCCTGTGGAGGGAAAAATATGAAGAAAAAAATGTATTTCAATTCGGCGCATCTAAAATCACCCATTCCTGTTCGAAAAACAGAAAGAAATTGTGTGTGATGTCGCAAGACGAAAATGATAAAGAGGACAGATCTTTCATGGGCATGACTCTCATGAACTCTCATTCAAGGTCTTCCAGTTTTCTCAGAACTCATGAAAATCTGAGATTTCCGACGGTTTCTTGACAGAAAGGATTCCTAGAGGTTCGGGCACCTCCGGTGACTATCTAACCGCATGCAGGCAGTCGCTAGATCCAGTCTAACAATTACCTTTAAGGAATTTAATGTTTTCAGTTGTACAATCTGAGATGCATGGCCCTACGTGTTATCAATGTCTGTGATATGGTGTAATATTAAAGCCCTACACAAATTGCGCTTCAAAATGATCATGAAGTGCCTCAAAAAAGCAATAATCTTTGAGTGACCGGTTTTACTATATTCATTTACCCCAATAGACTGTAGTGTTATAAAAAACCGTTGGGAAAACGGTTTTTGGAATTTCGAATTCCAATCTTAAATATCTATCAGACAGGCGATCGGCTTGTAAAAGTCATGTGATTCCTGACTGACTTAAAGGTTTATGATTATGATTGCAGCATAAGCTAAATCCAGGATTTTGTTTAGAATGTGAGGCAAAGATACCCAATCCCTGAGAAAATAAAACGTATTTCAGCCTCTCCTATCATGGTCATCTTAAAGAAAAGAAAAGCGTTTGAAGAAGCCTTTCCGAGGGAAGAGGCGTGGCATATCCCATGAGTGAAGAGCTAATTAAAATGTGCAATTCGAGTTTCTTCTTTCAAGTTTTAAGTTTAACTCGTTATCTAAACTTTTTATCTCGACTCTTTTTCAGCTTAATTATCGTCTTTTTACTTTCATTTTTCAAGATTTTTCCAAGGCAAATAGCTCCAAAGTGAAAGAAAGACCGGCAGAATGGGGATATTCCTAGTCTAAAATTGAAGCCACGTGTGAGTTTAATGGGGAAGAGAATCCAGGAAATTGCTATCACCACATTACCACTATTTACTCAAGATCATTTCTAAAACTTTTCAAGATCGCTTAATGCTAGAAGAATGTCCCCGATATTCCTTTGTTGCTGTCCGTTGGTTGTATATGCATACATGTGACTCCAGAGGCGTATGCAGTTCAATATGCAGTGCAGGTATACGCCCCGCCCAGTTCGAATTAAGTCCTGAATAAAATCTATAAAACTTAACGTTGATTTACGGCAAGCGGGACTGCGTATATCCACCGCCCCCTCCCAAATATAGAGAAAATTTTGCCCTGTAGTTTATAAATACTATACGCTCATGAATTCGTGACTACTAATATTAGGGTAGATTATCAGATGCAAAAATCTGGCGATACACCTAATCCTCTTTTAAACACAGAACTATAGATATAGTTTAAAGCGCACTTTTGGATGTTGTTAGATGATATGCTATAAGCTCAAGCATGCTTCGCCGAAACGAGGGTGACGAAATTAAAGCTAAACCTGCCAATAACTACAAACTTGTAATATTTCACAATTTGTCACAGAATGTTTCAACTGACTTTCCGAAGAATGTTAAAGGGGTGTCACCCCTCTCCTCTACACCCTAACACCAACCCTCCCTGAAATACCACTGTGAGCGCAAAGCGGAAACGTTGAGGAAAGGATCGAAACAGGGATCATCATTTTCTCTGCATACGACGAGTGATGGGATTTTACATTTTCCGGCGTTGCTATGGATACAGCGTCCTTGACTACAAACGAATCCACATGGCATATGTAAGATTCTTTTTCAGTTTGATTTTCGTTTTGTGAAGTGAATGTGTAAAGTTTCGCGTTCAGTTATAGTATGCAGCCACTTTTTATTGCCTGAGTTTTAACCATAATAGTCAGACAGTTGCAGCTGTCTATTTTCAAATTCTGCTGTAGGAACAAGGACATGACGAATTATAATTATACAAGTATACACTTAACGATAATCCTATTGCTGGGCAATGTTATCTGAAAATGTTACTAATGCGACTGCTTTTAATTTAACTCCTTTTCATTTTTAAACAGCATCTGCTTCCATTAAATTGCTTTCCAATTTATCCTTGATCATGTTGAAACACGTTATGTGAAACACGTCACTAAAAGAGGAGCTTTTCTTGAAGTACTTTGCTACATATTGTAAGAGTAAGGTTGCAGTTCTCTCGCAAATTGAGGAAATGAATCAAGAAGAGGGAGAAAGGAAGGATACGCTTTCATTTGTATATAATCATAACAACCAAAATGAATGTTTACACCTACATGTATTTAACAGTTTTCATTAAAAAATTACTTTTACTGATTATCATTTCA
The DNA here is from genome assembly GCA_035222895.1 of Strongylocentrotus droebachiensis. Classification (NCBI taxonomy): domain Eukaryota; kingdom Metazoa; phylum Echinodermata; class Echinoidea; order Camarodonta; family Strongylocentrotidae; genus Strongylocentrotus; species Strongylocentrotus droebachiensis. The sequence goes on from JAVYIG010000219.1 coordinate 40,838, forward strand.
TATGTCGTTTGTATCTTCTGCTGATTACTTACCCAGGAAATTTAAATGATAACAATGCGATAACTGAAGAGTCCATCCATAAATAAAAAAATCTGAAAATAAATAAAATAAAATAAAATAAAGACTTACCATGTTGGCTGGTCGAGTCCTCCGGGTTACCACTCGTTATATCAAGACCAGTGATAGGGATTGATGGGAAGTTATTGATGAGAGGAACGTTGTTGGTCTGCAGGAGGAAGTTGGGGTTGATCGCATGGTGAAGACCATTTGATTCCGGGTCAGGTTCTAAGATCTCTTGGGTTTGCGTTGTTCCATCTAAGCAGGAAAGAGATGAAATTGTATTAATACGTTTTATTTACAGATCATAAGGCAGTGGACGTCTTTTTTTAACGTTTCATTGTTTCCTCATTTATCCGACTACTGTCTGTAATGGCACCTTTCTGAAATTCGGCACATGAATAGTTGTATTACATATCGATATAAATCTTTTTTCAATAACTATTCGCCGAAAAAATGAAACTCGATTATTTCTTTGACAAAAAATTAAAATGCAATATCAACAAAGAAGTTCAAATACGGATATTGGCTTATGTGAACATTATGGTGATGACAATATTGATGTTAATGATGATGATTGATTGAGTGATGGTGGTTGTGGTAATGGTGGTGGTAGAAAAAGAGATGGTGATGGTGATGGTGATGATGATGTTGATGGTGGTGATGATGGTGATGGTGATAATGGCAATGGCAATAATGGCAGTGGTGGCGGATGTGATAAGTGGTGGAAGTGCATGGTGGTTGTATGATGGTGTTGTTGGTGTTCATGGTAAATGATGACGGTGGTAATGGCGCAGTGTTGTTATGAGTGATTGGGATGATAATGAGGAGATATGATAATAGTTGTATGTATCTCTATCTACCTTCATATACACATACTGGGCAACATGAATCAGGAAAGATAAGCTGCTCAATCTCTGGGCACGATAGCGGTAGACACGTCTTCAATGCGCAGTAAATTCTCCCAAGCTGAAAATGAGAATGATTTAAAACTATTTGATTAATCATGCAACACGTACGATTACATCTTAGCATATAACGTTAATAGATTGTGAATGTTGTTTAAGTTATTTTAACAACTTTGAGTGCCATACCTATGCTATAAACCATCGAACATAGAGTGCATCAGCAAAAGGGTATGTTCATAATCAAATCGTGAAGTTCACGCGAATATATCTGAACATTAATTACTTGGAAGGAAATTGCAGAAAAGTTGATAGGAATAGAGCTTATTACAAGAAAATATTACATCAACCTTTCATTTACCCGTATCACACTTACACCCACCCCATCTTGGCGACGCCCCTGTCTGGTCTTAGCATTTTAGTAAATGAGTTATACAGCACCCCCTCCTGCGGAAATTGTTCTGCATAAACTTCTACACTAACTGAATTCTTAACTTTAACCCCGAACTCAACACCATATCTAATCCAACTCTAAACCTAAAAATTACCTAAAACCCAGTAGCAAACCTAACCCTAACCCTATTCATTTTAAATATGAAAAAGCAATTGCTTTGGATAATGTCGCACTAATTATTTATCTTTTTGATAGCGTTTTCACTGAGTATAAATTGTAAATTGTAAAAGGCATTGAAAGGGCAAACGTCTTGAAATGCGCTATTTAAGATTTATTTATTTTTATTATTATTATTATTGTCATTTTCATTATTATTATTATCATTATTATTATCAGTGACATAGGTTAACGTACCGTGCATCCACACTGCGCACATTGGTCCTCTCTCCTCGATGTGAAGATATCATCCACGCTAAACAGATCTCCATGATGAAGAGCTTTACCCTTGTACTCGCAACCAGGGTAACTTGGTTCCTCCACCACAGGGGCGACGAGGGGTGCCTCTGTAACCATATCACCATCTATAATGATAGACGGGAAGGAGGAGAGGAAGGGAGGAGGAGGCGGAGTGGACATAAATGCAAACATTTAATTTGAGTCCAATTCATTTATTTATTTAAAGTTCATTTGAATTTCCTTTATAATCATCTATTTAACTCATCCAGCATGATGAAGATGATGATGATTCACAGCATTTGTAAATGGCGCCATATATCTGTTTAAAAAGCATTCAAAGGCACCGAGCTCCTCAAATAAAGTTAGCATTTAAATTGGTTCATGTCATGTTACTACTAGGTTCCTCAGTAAACATGTTATCTGTGAGGTGGGGGTGGTGAACAAATCTTAAGTGGAGATAGAAAATACAGCTTCATCATTCTATGTTACGGATTTTTTTAATAAATCCTCCAATTGATTATGTCTGAGCAGAACACCTGTTTTAACACCACCAATCTTCCTAGATTCACCTGTGATGCCCCATGAGATACATGGATTGGTTTCGGCTGACAAAGAAGGGTATAAGAAAATGACTTGCGATCGTGCAGCGTTGGATTTACATTTTATTTATGTATTCATTAGATTTGATCATCAATAGTGATCTGTCAGTTTATGACAGGTTCAGTGACCCAATCAGACTTCTACATCAAGTGTCTTTCCACGTACCTCGGTCTTGAGCCATCCGTTTCAACATTTCATCTCCTGTTGCTCCACATTCTGCGATTTAATTATCTAGAAAGCCTTAGATTTTATATAAATGATAAAAAGATTGTATAGTAACCAAAAAGCACATTACCTGGGCACACTAAACAGCATTGCCCCGGTATCCTCCTGGGTGAGGAGCAGGTTGGTCTGGGGCACTCCTCCCGTGTACAGGTCACATGATCATCCTCGATACAGGTGCATGTTGTACAAGGATCGAGACCAGTCGGTACCAGATAGGGGTGCCATGATTCACCCAGTCTGTAGGTACGCCCTCCGAATGGACAAATACCTGCCAAGAAAATAATATTATTTATTTACTTATCGCTATATTTATTTATTCATTTATCTGTATTTTTGTTTAATTACGAAGGTACAGGTTGTATAGCGAACTTGATCCGTTGGTTGTAGTATCTCTTTGGTATGAGGTTCGTGTGTCATGGCTCACATAGTCTGTAGGTACGACCTCCGAATTGACAAATACCTGTTACATATGTAAGGAATATAACATTATATGCTAATTTTGTCAGACATCTAGCTAACTTTTATTTATTGTTCTACTAAGTTAGTTAGTAAGTAAGTAAATTAATTAGATAGTTAGGTAAGTAGATATCTACTGTGTGAGGGACTTTCATAAAATCATGTAACTTTCGCATTAGTTATGGTTTGTGAAAGTATGAAAGATGAAGAAAATAAGTGATGCTTCTTGTCATAGACCTTTTTATTTATCTATTGATTCAGTGGTGCTGATTACAGCACATGTTTTCACAAACTGCGTTCGTTTTAGTATTTGGAAATATGAAAATACTTTTTCTTCCAAGGAAACTCTTTTCTAGTCGGTCTCCTTCATCTGATTATGTTTGTGAATAATTCTACCCCAGTTTTAGCTTATTTTTGTTTAAATATTAGCCAACTGAACTTTTAGCCTTTGTTCATTGACAATAAGGGTCGTTGTCCATCTGTGAAATGTAGAAAAGTACAAAACAAATATTAAGGACAATACGATGGTATTCCGTAGAACAGACACATCATTACAGTTAGATTTAAACAGCGCTTTTTCTTCAATCATCATTATTGAGGAGCGAAATGTTGGTATGTGAAAGCCAAAATGCAAACATCTTAATACCCCCCTAGCTGGGCGAACTCTTGTTTCCACCAAGTATCTTTCTTTTGAGTGCACATCCCCGTGGCGTCTCCCTAACCCCATCGCGTCGCTCCCTGACACTTCACCATCCACTTCTGGGCACCAAACGACACAGCCAACACCCTAGGACACCTCGTTGTCTAGCTCCCTTACAACTCCTTCCCACTAAAATTGCAAAGACCACCCTGAGAAACCTGCCAGTCAAGATTCTTTCTCCCTCTCTTCCATTGTTCGGGGATGCTAAGTCCCATGATGATGATCCATGCCTTCTTTTGATTGTAAGTATAGTCGAATAATCGCCCACTTGTTGGGGATGACAAGAAATGGCGACTCCTTTCTCCCCGTCAAGAATTAGCGCCATTGTCGCAATTGTGCTCTGCGGCGTCTTAAACAACAGACGACACGCCACTTACCAACAGAAAGTGTTGGCGCGCTTTTGTTAAGCGCCATGTTGTGTACACTGACTTTCTCGTGAATGGCATGTTTGTAACTGATGCTTTCCATTGACCGAGGAGTGTAAATCGCTCTTGTGATTGCATACACAGATTTAACTCGAGTGTTTAACGAGATAATGAGGCACCAAAATCTCTATTTTTCTCGGACAAAGCGGGGACAACACTTGCCGAAAGACTCGGCACGTCGTAGAGGCGAGACTGAGGAGAGGCGCTACAAATGATCTCTCTTTTCTTCAATGATTGACGACGTCTCCCGTTCTTCAATAAAAGTCGCGTCCCTCTCTCTCTCTCTCTCTCTCTCTCTTTCTCTTTCTCTTTCTCCCTCCCTCCCTCACTTTCTCTCTCTCTCTCTTTCTCATTCTAATTTATCATCATGTCGTGTGTCTATAGTTGTTTGACACCACTCAGACAGATGAAAGGCTGACGAACATCGTCTCGATGGCAAGACCCCAAGCCAAGGAGAGCCAGACCAGTCCCATCACCCTTTAAAGTGTCAAAACAACTTCGGTCGCGATGGAGATTGGTGGCCGTTTTGGGCTCCACCGAGTACGGGAATGCCCCGTTTAAACAGATATTTTGAGTGTCAAAATATGATATATGGTTTAGGGCGACAAGCGTGTAGACGGACTCGCGTGGTAGCAGATGCAGCAATGCCGATAATGGATTGGAAATAGTTTGGGCTCGAGGAAATTGATGGTACTACTGAGAGATGTGTCTCCTTATGGACTGATAGAGTTAAAATACGATAAAAGTTCCTGTTTTGGGGAGCCGGAGAAGGGTGAAGGAATGTCGCAAGAATTATAGTGATCCAATCGTCATGATCATAGTTGGCCGGTTGGGTGGTAGTGAGAAAATCGTTAATGTTTTGACTGGGAGAAAAGGTATAATTTTGATATACATAGTTCACGGCATCTATTTTGTATACAAATTTCACAATTATTCACACGATATGAGACGTGCCTTTTTTTTTCTTCCACTTTTGATAAAACAAAACATTCACATGACCCCTCTTTCCACTTTGAATCAAAAGAATAACTTTTATTTTCTTCTATTTTGTCTTCCTTTATTTCCTTTTTGCTTTGTTTAGACCGTCCCAGTGTTAATTTTATTTCATGTAATTTGCCTTATAATTATGATAATGAAAAACAAGATCGAATTTATTTGGCTCTTATCTTTCCTTGAATCTGGTCTGAAGAACTTTCTTGGGCTTGAACTAGTTCGATGATTTTATTTGTTGTGTTGTTTTTTTTTCTCCTCGATCTACACTCGATGTTTTGGCACCTAAAGGGCATATACAACACCTTTTTTGTAGGCCTAATCAGAATCATTTTTGTTATTATTAGTATTATTACTATATGTAAATAAGTAGATAAATAAATTAATAAATGCATTAATAAATGAATAAATAAATTAATAAATTAATATAAACATACATGGCTTATATAATCAGAATACTCCTCTGTATACATTTAACAATCGATATTTATGTCTCCAATCACTCCAATCACTATAGTTCTTTTCAGGAAATTTCTAAAAACTTTTAAGCGACATGATTATGTCCATTAGTGTTTACTCTAAAAATTAATGTTATCATATCGATTGAATAACTCCTTTTGCAGAAAAAAAAAGTAGACACATAAACGACCTTAGAATTGACAGGAAAGGAAGTAATAAAACTCATCAGCCCCGTCTTTCAATTGAAATGTCCATTTCTAAAACCACGAACCATACTCGAATACTCTTTCAGACCATGATTCTTGTACTGTAGACCTAAAAATCAATTGCAACTCTTAAATGTTTATCTTCGTTGTTAATTCCACAGAAATCTCTAACTAGACTTCATTTAATATGAAACTATCAGGCCCATTTCATTCTAGATTACAATCAATTAAGATTCCTAAGCGTTTTATCTTCTTTGTGATTTTCCAACGAAATTGCCCACTGGATACCACTAAACTGACAATCTCTGTCGATTAAATTGTATACCACCCAACCTCAATATAAACGTCTCCTACTCCCCCTTATCTTATTGGAAACTGATATCTCTTTCATTTCAAGTCGAACAATACTCACAGAGGCGGGTGAATGCTCGCAGTGCACTATATTTGACAGAAGCATCGCATCAAATATCCCCCAAATCTCTTTGTAATTCGTAAATCCTTTAATCGCTTGTTTATACTTAAGTGATTTTGCCCACATCTCGTTGAAAAGGTTTCCTAGTCGCGCGTAACCCTGAGGTTTAAACCAAGGAATGGCAGGTATTTGATCCTAAGACGACAATTCACTTTTTTTCTTCTTTCTTTTCTCTTCGATGTTTTAACGGTAAACAACGGGTATTCAACCATGTGGATTGGTGGCAAAACAAAACTGATATGGAGAAAGTTGTGAAATAAGAAAAGTATGCATAAACAGAAGGAAATATCCTTAAATAGCTTCGCGGTGGAAAAAAAAGTTTTAATGCAGATTACATTTGTTTCTTGATATAAATGATGTGTTTCACCCTGTCATGACGCATTCCATATGCAGACAAACCGGTCTGTTAAGGTGACTCAAAGAAAACAGAAAGGTGACCGTTCTAGGCATGTTTTACACACATATTTCTTCCTTGAGGGGGATATTTACACTGTTAATAACCGCTAGAAACAGGTGGCATTCATGGCGAGTCCAGTTTGGCTGTACACGTTATATTTCATTCTGCTAGTCGTCATTAGATGGTTAAAGAAATCTAAGTTCATTTCATTTCCCAATAAACTTTAAGATTCTATAAATTATCCTATTTGTCACATATTTTACAAACGCGCTCAGTGTCTGATATTCGTTCAAAATTAATGAATCCCGCATTTTAAACGGCAAAATCGGTCATTAGGCGTTCATTTTGGGAGCATATTTGTTATGCACAATATTTACACAAAAAGTGAAATGAGGCAATGAATCTTTTACTCCTATGTTCATATTTTCGGCGCCATACAAACAGTAGAAAGTTGACTTTTTACCTCATGTCCTAGGTACACAAGTCGTAATGTTGGACCATCCTGCGTGTGTATTCTCCAACCAGCAGCGGAAACCAACCAACAAACGAATCAAATTTGTTTTGTCCCAAATACTTTTCTGGCGCCCCATCTCTCATCCTCGCAGCCATTGCGTTCCGCTTAACCGACCCCATTCTTCGCTATCTACACACGTTTTTTATGGAGCCACCACTTGGGTACACCGTAATCGCGAATTAAGAGATTTTCAGCGAGAACTTTTGGGTGAAACTCCTTCCTTCCCCAAGCATGAAATAGTTCCTGCATCCCACCCCTCGATCTCTCCCTTCTTAATTTCTTTCACGACTCCCACGGGGGAACGGGTTTCCAATTGTCTTCAAGACTCATCGTTTTCGTTTCAAGCCACCCATTCTACTACAGTACCGTTTCATTTACCAACCAGTATCTCTATTCCACTCGGGACTCGGGACAGTTTAAGAACCAATTGCAGGGCTTTAAACCATGGATTTGTGGAATGATCAGTTGGTTAATTGATTCGAAAGAATAAACCAAGATATAGACCTGTGGCGCCATGTATAGAAATTGTAGGGGGAAAATAGAGGGGAAAAAGCTGTAATCGTAGTAATTGGAGCCGGATTTCCAGTTTGGGTTTAATCGTTATTTTATCAATGCTTGCATTCAGCAATGGAGAAAAGTTAAGTGATATTTGAGAATTGAGAGGTATAAAAAATATATTGTGTAATCGAAAGTACAGATTCTCATTATGACCAAATTGTTACCAGCTGGTAAGGAGGATTTTTCTCCATTAACAAGTTCAATATGTATGAAATTAAACTTACTGAAGAAAACCAAAGAATTTACGAAAAGGGTATTCTTTCTCTTGAATCACTTAACTATATTTTGCGCTTGAAATATTTTACTTACTTTTTTAGAAGTTTATTAGTTTGAATTAGACCTGTACAAAATGTAGTCAACTTCCTTCTTTTTTCTTTTTTTTTAAAGAATAACAGATTTAAAAGAAGGAACCATTGTCATGTAATTTAAAGAGTCCGAGTTCAAATGTCAAGGTTAATGGAAAATAAATTATACAAACGTGCTTCAATCTAATTCTTTTAATAGTTATCATCAAGTCTTGTTTAAAATGAACTTTTCTTTCAAGCTTGCAACACTTTTAAATTGAGGAAATGCACGAATCTGATACGACGGGAGTAGTGTTCCAGATGAGAATCATACACTTGAACTTATCATGTAGCCAAATATCTTCAATTATAATAACGAATCTGGATTAACTTAGCGCTTTGATAATATGATATACCGTCTCCAATTATAAGCGTCATATTTCCTCCCCTTTTCAATAAATAGATATATATTGATAAAGAAAACATTGTCAATATGTAAAAGTATATCTACTATAATAAATGAATACACAAAATTATCTGAATGTGAAAACATTTCCGTTAATAATTACAGGAAACATTTTTTTAAAACAAATACTATGCATACTTCCAAAAGAAACGATGCTCTTTTTTACTCAAAAATTTGCAAGAATTTTCACAGACCCCAGACACACCAATCAATGTATGCAAAACGGATAAAAACTACATAGATGTCGTGGTTAATTTAGATAGTTGGTACTTGGTAACAAAGAATTCCGGTTAGAAACAACCGTAACTATAGTACAAACCATCTCATTTTCATATTTGTATTAAATGAAATGACATTCCACGAAAGTCTGCCAAGAAAGTATACAGAGAAGACATTTAATAACAAAACACATCACAAAGCGTATGAAAAAACGTGAAATGGAATGCAAAAAAAAAATACTTGTTGGAGTAACGATGATAGTAATTTGCAGAAAATAAGTGTTTCTCTTACCTGTTTCTGTTGGTCCTGCTACGGATAAGGCGACAGTCGCTAAGATCCAGAAAACTCCGATATTCATGATCCGATCTGCCATGGTGACGAAGACACGAAGTCTGCAAAAATCAGATATTTACCAGAGCAAGTTAAAGACTAAATGCCACGATATCAAGTAGTCAATGTTGCTTTCAGACTAAACGCATCAAACTCAAAATAGATTTAAGCCTCAACAGAGCACACTCTTTTCCCAAGTCGCCTTTCGAAAGCAGGATGCTATAATGGAGAGAGCGTCTCTCTAATTCTTGCTTAATGTCCAACTGTCAATTCTTCCACGGCGAAAACTCGAACGAAATGCGAGATGATTATCAAAATGTTAGGCCTAAATGAGACGGTCGAGAGAGAGTCCTCAGAATTTATTTAATTCTCCAAACTGTAATTGAAACTTGACACAAGTATTGTCATTTCTCAAAGTTGTGGAGCATTTCCATTCAGGTAGATTTGTCAATGCTCTCACGCGCGATTCTTCAAAAACTATTCTAACTTGCTTGCTCGATCAACTCAGATTAGCCTTGTGATGATGGAAAGAGCAAGTGAGAGAGAGCAAGCGAGAGAAAGACAGAGAGAGAGAGAACTTTTGTTATCTTGCAGACGATATATCGCCTGATCAATGGGAAAGGGAATGAGTGGCTGGAGAAGGGCGCCTACGTTTTGATGCCGGGTAAAGTTGACGCTCGTCATTCCTTTCGTAAATATAAAGTAAACAAATTTTGATATGAGGGAAGAGAAAGAAATAGAGAGAGAGAGAGTGAGACTAACTGACAGAAATGGAGGACACACGCGCACACGCACAGCGCACACACTCGTTCATTCCTCTAGTGAATTTGTATTTCGTTCATTATTCAATTCACGAGATGCAATTTTACTTTGAAAACTTCCTCAAAATTAGAAAGGGAATGGTGCATTGAGAAAAGAAATTCGTGCTCTTAATCGTTCATAAAAATGTGAAAGTGAAAATATAAAATAACATTTTGAATGTTGAATATGTCATTCTTGTAATTTATTTCCGCTAAAACACAATCGCAAAGAATTTATAGGAATCAACGTAGGGAAATTTCAATGAGCCTTGTTCATTCTCTTTTGAAATGTGGAAACATGATGGCGTATTACATAATTCAAACAGGATTTCTATGGAATGTCCAATAGACAGGCCTATCGAAATTGCACATGAGTGGTTTCTCGAACGTTTTTGCGAGCGAGTTTAAAGTAAAACAGATCACCTTTTATTGTCATTTCGATGGCGTTATTTCCAATCCCACCGCTCCACAAAAATAGGGTGGCTAATTACTCAGGCGATTCATATCCGGCTGCATTGCCCGACATAGCGCCTTTTGTGTTTCTATCAAGTCGATTCCAAGTGTAAATGGTGCCTTTAATGTGTTCGTTTCATCGCTGAGAAAGAACTTGAGGTAAGTTTACAGTTGACTTTTCTTGAGTGAGTGTCTGTTGCTTGGTATTTGAAACTCGACCACGGACGCCCCGAAGCCGTGGTTTTACGGTACTAGTTCGACTTCCTTTCAGTGGTTGGTCGTTGGCAAACGAAACAAGCATGCATGCCTATAGACTTCGTTCAAATGTGAAAACTAAACCCATGACATCAAGACGTCCATACTAATTGTTTTTCTGATGCTTTTATAAAATAGAATTTACTTTCATTAATAAAGGTCCTTTGATTACTTTGTAGTCATTGTCATCTCATTATCATGGAACATCCAGCACATACAACCATTGTAAAATACACCAATGTTAAGGTATTTTTCGTACCGATGACTTCTTGAAGATAACTCTATACATTTAAAGATGTGTTCTTTTTTTAAGTAATAATAGCTAGATGGCTTTAATATCAATTAGATTGAAGGGCGCTTTGAAGCTGAAAAAAACACTTAGTAACACCTTTGTGAATCGAACACGTCCTCTCCTAAACCTATATTATCAGCGCCCCTAATCGCGAGCGAATTAAAGGGGACACAACCGGCCTGTGCTTCCTTTTGGCTTATTTTTTCACTCGCAAATTTTACAAAATGACCAAATGAACTATATCTATGTATTTATATATATATTTTGTTTAAATATTTGATTTCCCTTTTTGTTGTGACTGTGTGCCCTACCATTTTGAAATATTTTGTTTTAAACAATACTGAATCCGCCCCTGTCCTGATCATCGATCAGTGTTATGGCAATGAACGATGGGGGTAACGTAAAGCGGTCACACCCCCCGCGGACAACCACTGTGTTAATTGAGTGTTACCCATACCATGGTGCCTGCATCAATTGACACGTTATACTGAACCCCCTCTAAGAACCATTCCCAGCCGTCTGTACCCCCAAGGGGAGCAGGGGAGGGGCAGAGGGGTGCGGGGTAGAATGGGGAGGGGTCTACGACTCAAAGATCCGATGACAACTGCTATTTTCTATTATGGGCGTTTAGAAATGTAACGGCATTGAAGACTGCCATTAATTATACTCAGTAACTCTTTGGTTTAGACGCACATGTATCACTGATGAATTAATGCAAAGCAGCTTCGTTAACTGACATCAATTTTAATCAAAGCAAATAAACATTGAGATCACGGATAACTTGTATTTTTGTAAAAGATGTCAAAGCTATTTTAGGGTTATAATCGTGTTTAAATTAGGACTTACGCTTCTGTATAGTGTTTGGACTGGGGTTGAGAGCTACAAACTCGGGAGCTTGTGTCGTAGAATTAAAAGGGTAATTTTTAACAGAATTTTACTTGAAATGCATATCCCGAAGTCTAGATACCGAGACGGGTTCGGCACGAGACCTGGAGCGCAGATCATGTTCCATTTTACCGCCCAACTCCGGCGTCGATGATAGGGCCAGGGAAGTGGTTAACGCAGTACTTAAAGGTAACATGCGATATATTTAATACTTCTATGTGGCGGCATAAAAAATAAAACTTTATCTATTTACATTTTAGCTTATTTGGATAAGTTGACTTTTAATAAACAATGATAAATGTGATAACTTTGTTTGTGTTTTTCAGAAAATTTTAGGAATTGTGCCCCCAATAATTTAAAAAAACAACAACATTTATTTGCGTTTGTAGGTTTATCTAGATCATTAATAAAAGTAAAACGGCTGTAGTCCACCTCTTATAATCAGAAAGTCTACATTGGCTTATCGAGCGTTCAATCAAAAGAAAGCAAAACTCAAATCTTGCCTAGACTTTATTTGAGAAGGAAATTAATTTGCTTAAGAAATGTCTTATTTTAAACGAAAGATCTGTCTTTTTGATTGAGTGTAGGCCTTATTCATGTTAATTTAATTCAAACATACTAGCATGACTAGTAAGCAAATGAGAGAATGAGCTTTGCATTCTTGCGGTGATGTTGGGTCAAGAGTACTCATTTGTATGGCATCATACCATTTAATTCATTTGATCAGAGTGTTTATTGATAATAACATAAAATTACATTTTGCTGTTAAGATTGAGAACTCCCGTGCCATGCTGCTCAAGAAGGGGTTTTAATCCAGTATCTGTCAATCAGATGAAATAGCCACCGAACAAGACATTTGTATGGCTGCCCGCAAGTCCACCTACTTTTTATTATCATTATATAGCAGCTCAGAAATAGAGTTATTGTCAATGTTAACAAATTATCGTTGCTATTAGGGACAAGCTCTAACTAAGAACCCCACAATCAATCATCTCATTTGAGTGTGGCGGGGAGCAAAGAGGAGCATTTGGGAGTGGTAGACTCCTGCGACCCCCTTGAAACACCATGGAAACCCCCTGGCAGCGCAGACAAGAATTCCAAGATGACTGATCATGCTGATAATTATTTTTCTTAGAGCGAAATACATGTTTGGATTTCAAGAGTTCGGATGTTATCTCGCAAACCCATGCATAGGTCGTTGGCTTGCTGCTCGTTTTTTGGATAGGTTGCCAAGAAAAAAATGCCCGTGAACTTTCTTAAAAATGAAAATATGGTTTTGCCCGCTAGGAAAACGAGAGCGAATCGAAAATGCGTGAAGTCAGAGATAAAAGAGGAAAGGGAAAGAGAGATAGAGAGAGAGAGAGAGAGAGAGAGAGAGAGAGAGAGAGAGAGGTGAAATGAAGATGGAGAGACAGAGATAGATTGAAAATAGATGAAATGAGGAGGTGGAGAAATTAATAATGAGAGAGAGAGAAAGAGACAGAAAGACAGAGAGAAAGGGGAGGGGAGAAGGACGATCATGATAACTGAAGAACGATTTATTGAAAACCTGTGTTCAACGAATTGAAAGAATATTCTTTATAACTTAATTTCATTAATATCTCGTTCAGTGTTTTCTTTCACAGTATCTCCTTTAAATTTATATCCAAATAGTAAAAAGGAGCACTCATCTTTATAACAATATATATTCTTTTAAACTAGCCAAGGAGAACATAATTTTATTCATTAGTAGAAATCTTTAAAAACTGATTCTTTTATAGTTTTCTAAAACTGCACCCGGACTTTAAGGGGCAATACAAAAGCCAAAGTTTACTCAATCCACCTGTTTTTTTGTTATTGTACTAATATTTCTATTTAACCAATAAATTCTATTTTTTCAAAGGGGCAGACTTACTATGTCGCCTGTCTGTATCTGAGCATTTGGCAAAGGAGTATTTTGCTAATCAAGCAAAGGAATAAAGAGCGTCAATTGTTCCATATTAACAATATCTATTCATATTTTTTGTTTGTATGTCTGTAACTGTATTGATGCTGCATCAATGGGACGATCGATGTAGCGCATCCACAAAAGTCAGAGTTTGAATGCTCGTTTAGGAAATGGGTTTCTTTCAGTGGCTTTTTGACAGCAGAATGCGGCTTTGTAAACCGCGTCAATCTGTCTCTTCCGATCATCTCTTCGTAGAGAAGATATTTTGCGAGTACACTCTAAGAAAAAAGAGTGCAAAAAAGGGTGCAAAATAAGAGTTTGCACCCTTTACATAAAAATGAACCCTATTGAAGGAAAAGGGGTTCAAAAAAGGGTGCAATATAAGATTTTGCACCCTTCCCACAAAAATGAACCCTAACAACCCAAAAAGGTGCAAAATAAATGTTTGCATATCGCATGCATATTCATGATTACTTTCCACGTGTTCACATAAAAATACATTTATCATATGATTTGTTAAGCAAATTATGACAATGCACATCAATTATGTGATTTTTATTTTCCTTCGGCAATCATTAACCAATAGATTATTTTGTCTGATCATGTTACAATTACATTCACGTTTTAGCAATATATATATTGATTATATGATTACTAACCAAGAAACATCATGCATGTTTAATATGTATATGTGTACGAGCAAATGTCACGAGTATTCCTCGATGATGGGTGCAGGATTGCACCTTTTAAAGGGTACAGGATTGAACCCCTTAAGGTGCTGCTATTGCATCGGTTTGCACCCCTAAAGGATCAGGATTGAACCATAAAGGGTACTAACATGTCTCCTAAAAGGTGCATTCTGGCACCCTCCTAAAGGGTGCAGGATTTAACCCCTAAAGGTGCTGCTATTGTTGCATCGGTTTGCACCCCTAAAGGTGCAGGATTGAACCATAAAGGGTACTAACATTTCCCCAAAAGGTTCAATCTGGCACCCTTTGAAGGGTGCAGGATTGCACCTTTAAAAAGGGTGCAGGATTTAACCCCTAAAGGTGCTGCTATTGTTGCATCGGTTTGAACCCCTAAAGGTGCATAGTTGCACCATTTTTTCTTAGTGTGTATATTCCAATACGTTCAAATCATTCAGGGGCGTATCCGGCAAAGGGCGGAGCCTTCACATGCCCCTCCCTTGCCAAGAGCCCCCTTCCCCAAAAATAGAATCAGTGTAAGCTTTTGATAATTTAAAAAATAGCAATGGGTGGGTCAGATTTGAGGGACGTTGCTTGTTAAAATAAAAGTGAATTAAACAAAATCTAAGAGCTTGTCTCAAAAGTCCCAGTTGAGGAGCTATATCCAGATAATTTTCTCACACCTCTCTATTACTTTTATGCAACACTGTTAAGCCAAATAAACTTCAGTATCAAATAGATTATATGAACCTCTTGGAACCATCTGGAAGATGAAAAGTGGTCCCATGCAAAAGCTCATGGACACATTTATTTTTAAACAAGACAATCTTCAAATGAAAAAAGAAAAAAAGAAGGAAAAAATAAAGAACATTGCATGATATGAGGAATATGGATCTGAAAGAATTGATAAATTAAACCACGTATGCATAAAAGCAGATTAATATCTCTAGTGTTATGGAAAGTAGGTAAAGCTATCTAAGCCCTTCCAGAAAAGAACAAAAAAGGACTCGATTAGATGTGCCGTTCACCAATAGTCTCAGGGCAAGGCCTCGCAGGTTCATCATATAATTATATATTTTCTGAGAGTGTAGTAATATCTTGATCCCGTAGAATGAAGATGATGATTATAGTGGTCATGGTGATGAAAATGGCTCAATAGTGATATTAGTAGAGGATTATGATTAAGAAAAAAAGAAGAAGAAAGAGAAGCAGAACAAGCAGTAGAAAGATGGGGAAGAGGAGGAGGAGTAGTAGTAGTAGTAGTAGTAGTAGTAGTAGTAGAAGTAGTAGTAGTAGTAGTAGTAGTAGTAGTAGTAGTAGTAGTAGTACTAGTAGTAGTAACAGGAGTAGAAGTAGAATGAAAAAGAAGAAGGAGAACAAGAACAAGAACAAGATCAAGAACAAAAAGAGGAGGGAAAATAAAAAGAATCCGGAGGAGGAGGAGGAGAAGTAGTCGGAGGAGAAGAAGAAGAAGGAGAGAGGGTGATGGGGAGGAGGAGGAGGAAAAGTGGAAGAAGAATAAGAAGAAGGAGGAGGAGAAGTAGAGAGGAGAATTGGGAGGAGGAGGAAGAGAAAGAGTGGAAAAACAAGAACAAGAACAAAAGGAGAAGAAGAAAAAGAAGAAGAAGGAGAGAGGATGATGAAGAGGAGGAGGAGGAAGAGTGGAAGAAGAAGAAGGAGAAGAAGAAGAAGAAGAAAAATAAAAAGGAAGATGGAGAAGGAGAGAGGAATGAGTAGGAGAAGAAGAAGAAGAAGGGAAAGAAGAATAAACTATATACTACCTCTAATTCGCATAGTGTCGTAAACACCGCTTAAGTTATTTAATTCTCTTTATTTTCTATACAGGTACACATCATTTTGTTACACATTCCAAGCGAGACAACTTCAGATAAATTGAATTAATTACATAAACGACGACTTCAACTATCATTCTTAAAAATGAAAAATGTTTAGATCGAAGAACAATGTCGATCCCGTTGTGCTGTTGGATGTTTATATTTACACTGCACAATTTGATTAATTGTTTTCCCGCAATCAATCATTTTCATATTGACAAAATAGGTGCACAACTGTATAGGAGGATTCCTACAGATAGAGTTGCATAATTTGACAGCTGAAAAGCAGAAGGTTACTTAGGATTAATGTCCAAGGTTCTGTCACTCAAAGCAGATCGGATCAATCAACCATGTCATTTCATTTTATTGTCCTGCCCTACAATAATTCTTGAAAGAATACACCTGAAGTTCCGTCTGAAAGTATTATGTTCCCTGTTTATACACGTACCTGTAGCTCTATTGCGCATTTAAATAACTTCCTTGTTTCCCTATCCCCCGGTTAATAGCACCGCTATAAAATTAGTTTATTATTTGTTACAACAAAGTGTTAAAACAACTTAATTTATATAAAATTGTATGTATTTTGCTTATCAAAACTGAGCAAGAAAAAGAGGTTCATTGCACTGTCATTTGCCTCTTATCTCGTTTAGCGTTTACAGCGAGCAAATATGTATATACATTTCATACGCCAAAAAAAGGTGCTAAATATCATGGCAGTGTATGGTGGTGAATATTTCAGCTGTGCCAAATCATTTTGAATTACATAATAATTCTTGTAATGAAAGGAGACAGCCAAGTTACAAGTTTTCTTAATCACGAAGTCGTTGACATTATAGTATTCCTCTTTTCATATTCAACAGCGATTTTAGATGCAATATTATTAATTTGCATTTTTATATGTTTTGATAAAATTGAGATCTCATTTTCATGAAACAAAACAAATTATCGAATGAATGATTGATACTACTATTAGAATTCTACTTTAAGTTTGAATTTGAAAACAAGAAACGCATCCTTGTGATAATCATAAACAGTCGACGATGAATGATATCAAAGTATCAAATTCTTCGATTTGTTTTCAATTTATAGCTGCTTTAACCATCTGTTTTGTTTTTTCTAAACAGAAAACACATGTTTCGATAATGCTACATGTTCATGAGTTTAATCTTCACCTTTTACCATATTCTTTTCTTTAAAAATGTGGCGATTGATAATTTAATCGACAGGAAATACACTGATAAAGAGCATGAGCTTCAATCAAAACTTCAAATACTGTTATAATCAATACAAAAGTGTACACAAATCGTTGACTATATCATTATGACTCGTATGTTCTTTTCATTATGCTTGTAAGTTTAAACATGAAATGATATAACACATAATGATCATTGTAATTCATCGGCATAAACTGATTATGAATGTCATATCATCTGTATACGACTGACTACACCCCTTCCTCTTCTACTTTTACGACTGAATAATATTGAGAGCTATAACGGCGTTATGTGAAATGATAGATATGGCTTAACGTCTTTTTGGCTCTGAGCAGAATCCGTTGCTTTCATGAAATCATAAGTCATAATAAAGTCATGAAATAACAATTGTACAAAAACTGATCAATATCATTCTATATGGCTGTTCCTTCCTATCTACCGAGTGTCAAAATGTAATATGTGTTAACTCTGTGTGAAATGATGGGGTTAACGCCCTTCCGGCTTCCAGTAGAATCGGCTACGGTAAGAAGAGAGTTATTGAATGATAATAATGGCTTTTAGAGACTTACCCTTTTGTGAAAATTCCAAAGTATCCGTTTATATAAGCATCCACGACTTAAAACTAGGCGAGTACTGAACTTGCTGATCTTACGAATTTGAAGACAGAATTCAGATAAAAGAAACATACAATTTTGGAGAATAGAACTGATGTTTGACTTTCAATCGCCGTGACTCGATCACGTAACTTTGGTTTATTATAACAAATTCAAACTCCTTTACAAGTTTGGTTTACTTTGAGCAAATAAACTACAAAAGAATTCAGCACAGACGATTCGATTTAACGACATATCACTGAAAAGCACGAGTTAACAAAATCCATCACAAAAAGGACCGCTGGCTTCTATTTTTATTCGTTCCCTTTCTCCGACTGTATCAGTTGCTCGTCTGTTCTCTATCTCCTAAAGTTTGCACGAATCACGAAGCGATCCACCCTCCCTCTCTCTATTTTGTCTCTCTTGATCACTCTATCTCTTTCTCGTGCAAGCCTCTTGTTTTGGGTATTATTGGCGCTTCTATAACGAAAACATACCATTGTAGGATTGCTGTGGGACCGAAGACACCTATTTAGGATGTCTTTTGTTTTGTCGTTCTAAGAAGATCCTTTGAATCTGTCGTACGGATGAGGAGGATTTGAGGGGATTTGAGTCGCTTTGTTTAACAACTGCGTGGTTTGGAAGAGTTTTCAAAAGCACGAGCTCGTAGCGCGGCGCAGCGACGCCAGGACGGGAGCACCAGACCGACACTGGTCTCCAAAATACTGGCTCTTCACGGCCCTTTTCCGCTCCCCTTTTTTCACCCTCTCTCTCCTTCTCTCTCTCTCTCTCTCTCTCTCTCTCGCTCCGTATTATCATTTCCTCTGTATCTTTCTTTCTATATAGTTCAATTGGATTTGTTTTGATTCAGTCATCATCGTAAAACATGTCATAATGTCCATAGACTCACAGGATATACGCACAAAGGCTGGCAGACGATATGGGAAGGTCGCATTAAAAAAAACAAGGCGCGCGAATATTATCTCTTGAAAAGAGAAAATATAACTGTACAAATTATGATTGAATAGGACATTGTACATCTGGAATAAGTCAATCATTACGCTGGAGCCAATTCCTATGTATTCATTTTTTGTGTAATTACAGTAATTCTCCTCAATTTGTAAGTGCTTTTATAGCCTGTGCGTGTCTCCCCCCAAAAGCACTTGTTTTTTTCATTGTCGGAATATATTTATGATATAGTTCAGCTTTCTTTCATATCACTCGATTCCGTGTTTATGTAGATTGTTGTTTTGCTTTTCTCATTTACTAATGTCAAAATTTGATTTTTCAAAAATGTGAGATTCAGTTCAGTTCACGAAAAGTTTGCTATCAAACGGTTCATGACCATATTCGAAATGCAAAAATCTTGCTTTATTTTCTATCTTTAGGCCTCGTGATATTTTACTTAATTATAAAACTATGCAAGCACCTCAAATTATCTTCTTCTTCTTTTTCATGCTTTTCACCGTGCCTATAGGGGTCTTTTTTGTCTTCTTGAGGATTTTTTTTTATTTTTTTACTGATTCACGCAATTTTTGTTTTGATGTAAAAGATATAATGATTTTAATATAATTATGTTAAGGAATTAAAGATAATTTTATAACTTACATCCTCATGATGAAAAGAAAAGAAGGATGGTGACGAATATCGGAGACATGTGGCAATCCATTGTTTCATTTAAAAGGTTGAAGGTTCGAATCTCTGCCCGATTCGTCGGTATGTTCTATAATTGAACTTATAGGATATGCAAAAGTATTTTGTTCTCTCTTTTTCACTTTCTCTCTTCCATTAGTATAGTGTACTAACGAATAATGCAAATAAGATATAATACTTCCCCATCACGAATCTCTACTTCGTCTCCTTTTTTTGCTTATTATTATTTTTCTCCTCTCATTCGTCTATTTATTTCTTTTTCTTTTTTCCTTTTTCTAACTCTCCTTCCTCCTCCTCTTCTTCTTCTACTTCTCCTTCTCCTTCTCCTCCTCCTTCTTCTCCTCCTCCTCCTTTCCCCTTTTCTTCTTCTTCTATTTCTTTTCTTTTTCATCTTCTTCTTTTTCATATTCTTTATCTTTAATTCTCCTTTTTTCTCTGTTTTTTCACCGTGCCTCGATCTCATTTTGTTGTTTGCAGTTTCCACTGATACAATTTTTGTTTTAATATGATAATAATGAGTAATGACTTGAGAATGATTATGTAAAGGAATTAATAATTTGGTATTTTTCTTATTCTTCTCTCTTTTGTCTATTTTTCCTTCTTAATCTTGTTTCTTTTTCTTCCTCCTCTTCTTCTTGTTCTTCTACTTCTTCTCTTTCTTCTTCTTCTTCATCTTCTTCTTCCTCTTCATTTTTTTTTCTTCTTCTTCCTCCGTTGACCTTGTGTATGTTTGATCTCACTGTGTTTACTATAAATTTTGATAAATATTTTTTTAGTAAAAACTATGGTGCGCTTAGAGACACCCGTATTAAGCGCCTAATAGATATTGTGTATTCTTCTCCTTCTTTCTTCTTCTTCTTCTTCTTCTTCTTCTTCTTCTTCTTCTTCTTCTTCTTCTTCTTCTACTTCTACTCCTCCTCCTCCTCCTCCTCCACCCCCTCCTCCTCTCTCTCTCTCCCTTCTTCTTCTGTCATTCTGATTTTTATTCTTATTCTTCTCCCCTCCTCCCCCTCCTCCCCCTCCTCCTTTTTCTACCTTAAACCCCTAGTCTATACTTTCCGGCTGTCTTCTCCGGCTCTCTTGTTACCAACTCATTATAGTCTCTTCGTATTTATTCACGTATCCCAATTATCACGTCATATCTACACTACCTGTCACCTACCAACCTAGGCAGTCTTTCTTCATCCTCAAATCCTTAACAAGTTCTTCCATTTAAATCGCGGATCAAGGAAGGATCATTACAACTGAATCATTACACAGTGTTAGAAATCGGAGAATGATTGTTCGCTTCGCAGCACGAGACGATCAAATCTCCAATGGGCTGGAGCTCCGTGGCACCAGTGCTGTCATTCTCATGTCTAATCACAGACAATCACGGGCCTTGATTTTTAGCTTCTGTATTAATATTACCACCACCGCTAAACGTCGGTCACACTGCCAGACCCACAAGTCATGAAAGGAGGAGGGGGGGGGGGGGGGGGGAATTGCCCTTCTTGACAGATTTTTGAAATAAATAAAAAATGCAGCCACTTTTTATAAACTAGTGCTTATCAAGGAATCAAGTCAATACACATACATTATAAAACCGCATTAAACACATTTAAAAAATACTTTTTCCCAACACAACTTCTTTAAAAAACAGTATACATGTTAAAGGGATCGTTTAACAATGTTAAATCTGAGATACACGGCCCTACGTGTTATCAGTGTCTGTGATATGATGTAATATTGAAGCCCTAAAAAAATTGCGCTTCAAAATGATCAAGAAGTGCCTCAAAAAAGTAAAAATCTTTGAATGACCGGTTTTACCATACTCGTTTTCCCCAATAGACTGTAGTGTTATGAAAACCGTCAGGCGAACGGTTTTCAAAATTTGTAATTCTAATCAAAAATATCTTGATAATCAGACAGGCGATCGGCTTGTAAAATTCACGGGGTTCCTGACTGACCTAAAGGTTTATAATTATCATTGCATCATGAGCTAAATCCAGAATATGTTTTCAGAATCTGAGACAAAGTTACCGGATCCCTTTAAGCGTCCCCGTCCGCTTCCTTTTTGGGGGCCGCCTCCTTTTTTTTTTCTTTTTTTTTTTTGTTGAAATTTTTGATTTTTTTTTTTTTTTTTTTAATCTTTTTTTTTAAATTAAAAAAAAAAAAAAACTTGAAAAACACTGCTAAAATGGATCTATTTCTGATTTTAAAAAGAGAACAAAAGAATACGGTCGGCCGCCATCTTGAAAAATAGCCCGACTGTCAAGGAATGTGCCGAGCAGCCATTTTGAAGAAGAAAAAAAAGGGCCTCCTCCTTCCTATTTTTCGAAAAAAAAAGGACGCTAAACATGTTTTTTTTTTAATTTGGCCTAACAGGGTCCATCACTTTTTGAAATACGCGATAAATACAGTGACGTAATCCGAACACGATTTCTATTAAAATTGCCCTTGAGATGATTTTTCGAAAGTATAGTTGCGATCGTGTTTCCCCCAAAATACGTCATTTTTGGACGATCATGTCCGTAACCAATTGGCGGATTCAGGGGGGGGGGGGGGAGGGGGGAGGGGGGGCGGCGGGATAAAAAAAAAATGTACTCATTACCCTTGTGTTCTCAGTACTCTTCAGTTTCAGAATTAATTATCTTCTGAATAATGTGTTTCAGAACTATGAACCTTCGGGAAAAATGAACCTTTGGAAAAACGACTTTGGATCCTCTGATGTGACTGGTAAATGATGTCTTCACTTCTAATTCCTAACTGCCACATTATATTGTTTCTCGCTGTCTGTCAAAGATCAAGAGGACTAATGAATAGGGTTTGTTTAAAGGTAAGATCTGGTTTGTTATGAGTACGATAATATCAGGCACGTAGCCAAACTCTGGCTACGTGCCTGACGATAATGTCAAAAAGAGAACTTATACTTTACTAGGTCAAGAAAATTATTTTGCATATGCTGTGATTATCTATCATTCACTTTTCTAATAAACAATGCATTTCTTCACCCATCTCTCTCTCTCACTCTCTCTAATTCTCTGCCTCTGCCCCCGGCCCCCTCCAAATCTCTCTCTCTCTCCCTCCCTCCCTCTTTATCACCTCACGGGGGGGGGGGGGGGGGGGGGGGCACGTGCCTCCCAAAAATTTCCAAGATCGGTTGAACTTTTTAGACCCCTTTTTTACCTCGATCGATTTCATGTATGTGCCCCCCCCCCCCCCCCCCCCCAAACATCAAACATCAAACTCTGGCTACGTGCCTGACGATAATGTCAAAAAGAGAACTTATACTTTACTAGGTCAAGAAAATTATTTTGCATATGCTGTGATTATCTTTCATTCACTTTTCTCATAAACAATGCATTTCTTCACCCATCTCTCTCTCTCTCTCTCTCTCCCCCTCTCTCTCTCTCTCTCTCTCTCTCTAATTCTCTTCCTCTGCCCCCGGCCCCCTCCAAATCTCTCTCTCTCTCTCTCTCTCCCTCCCTCCCTCTTTATCACCTCTGTTTATATCTATTTATATCTATTTATCTCCCTTTCCACCTACATCTCTCTCTCTCTCTCTCTCCCTCTCCCTCTCTCTTTATTACCTCATTTATTATGCAATTTCGATAATAAAACATGTCAATTTAAATCACATTTGTCTCCTTCTCTATTCCAAATCCCTGCTTCTACTGATGTTTGTTTTTTCTTCTCATTACAGCATTTTCTACGATTCTTTCATAAAGAAGGTTATGCCAAAAGAAATCCTTATGAAGTAGGTCTATTAACTATTCCTTAATATACTATGTTGTTATCCCTACGAGACCTATGAAAATTAATTTCAAATGCATAAACAATAATATTCTTTGAAGTGAAAAGAAATGAAAACACAATTCTCCTTTAAATATACCGTATGCCAAAGAGAAGTGATTAGCAGGCTCAACGGAGGAGTCGCCATCACGTCCCCCATTCAACATAATCACCTACTAATGACGTATAATGATTTAGCGTGATTGGTGGGCTGGGCATATGCCACACATAATCCTTTGACTTTTATTCTTTCGATTATTATCATTTCGATTGTGCCCCCGCTTCTGAGAAGGAGCACCATAATTGTCATTTCGTATTTATTGGTCTCTCACTTGTCTCTGTCTCTTGGTCTCTCTGTCTCTTTTTGCTTTCTTCTCTACGTGCCTCTCCCCTCTCCCCTCCACCTTCTCTCTCTCTCTCTCTCTCTCTCTCTCTCCCTCTCTCTCTCTCTCTCTCTCTCTCTCTCTCTCTCTCTCTCTATAAATATATATGTACAGATACTATTTTCTTTCTCCCTCTCTCTCTTTATGTTTTAAGGAAATATGTATCTCCCTCTGTTTGAATGTCTGTCTCTTTCGTCTCTCTGTCCCATGTCTCTCTCTATTTTCTCTCTCTCTCTCTCTCTCTCTCTCTCTCTCTCTCTCTCTCTCTCTCTCTCTCTCTCTAATTCACCTTAATCACCTTCTAATGACCTGACGCGATCGTTGGGGTTGTCATAATACACTTTTCCTCAAAATTCTTTAATTCGTTTAATGATCTGTTTCTTAACAGGTACATATTTTATTAAGGTCTGGTTGTGCCCCCGTTTTCCAGTGAAGGTGATCATTATAACAATATGATAACAATTATGAATAATATTTGACGTCATCAAACCATACTGATCCGTGTCCGAGGTACAGTGTATATTACAATTCTTCAAAATGTTAGAAGGTGCGTTTACAAACTAAGTTTAAAGGAATTTGAGGAGAGTACATTATACGGTGCGAGTCCTAATAGCATCATACAGCTACATAATTATAGTGATACTATGTTTATTTCAATGATTGTTTATTCAAAACATTTGTTTTACATATTTTTCTCTCTCTCTCTCCAATACAAGTATATTTCTCCTTCTTGCCGGTTCGATGTACAATTAATCCCCTGGAGAATGTTTTGAGGTTCGCCTATACTAAACGCTTCAAAGATCAAGCTAGAAGCGAGGGACATACCGATCTACTATCGCTATTATAGTTAGTCGAATTCTTGTATTTTTGTATTAAATCTATTCCACTTTTGTTAAAACATATGGCTTACGCGGCAAATTAAATTTGGGATATTATTCGGCATACATATTGCCCTATTTGACAACATGAAGCAACAAAAAGGGAGAGACGCGAGACATACCGATTTACTCTCGCTTTAAGTTAATCGAATTCTTCAAGTTATATCATTAAATCTATTAAAACGTAGCGTAAAAACGGGAAATGGATTCAGATAATAATCATTAAAGGTAAAGACCAGTAATGGTCATGCGATTGCATTGTGAAAGAAACGTTGTGGAATCGATCAGAAAAGGTTGATCATTTAGCATCTAGTATCTGCAAGGTTCTGGAATCATCAAAATGATAAGAAATTTGGCCCTGTCTTAGTAAAGTTACAAGCACTATACACAGAAAGATGTTTATGGGACTACCCTATATCTCTCACAGACCATGAGAGAAACAAATTTACCAAATATATGAATTAGTAGGTAGTTTCCCGGCAAATTTGTTATCATCATGTATTAGTCAAAACATATTCTTTCACATGATTGGTAATGAGAGCTTCCATTTCATTTTTTGAAATTGGGGCGTTTCCAATACTGGTCTTTACCTTTAAGCATGCAGCAGTATTTAGAAAAAGGGTAGAAACTGCTACCTGAAATTTGTCAAAACAGAAATTAAATAATAACGAACATAGAACAAAATTGAGGTTTTCACATTTTAAAAATAAAGTCTATTTAAGGATGTGCACATATTCACTCTTTACATTGTAAGAAAAAATTAGTCTTTGGGAAGTGAGGGGGAGCAGGGGTGGATCCAGGTTTTTCCAAGAGGTAGCTACGGTACGGGGGCTCAAAATGTACGAAATTGCGAGCGCGAAGCCTTTACGGCGTGGGGTCAGTGCGGTAAATGTTGAACCTTAAAGACCTTCAATACTACTGGGCCAGAAGGGATTATACCACACAGCGAGGTCACTGTCAGGTGGCTATCTCATCAACTCAGCTCTTAACTAACATAAGAAAAAGAGGATCATGGGGGACCAACCAGGCACCGATTTGGGAAGTTTTCATATAGAGGGAGCAAGTAGCTACTAGGACAGTGGGGCTTTAAGATGCTCTATACATTCTGAGGCATTTCTGAATGAGTATTTGTATGAACTTTTTTTGAGGGGGGGGAGGGGGGGGGAGGGTGGGAGGTGAATATATATATATTTTGTTTAAGGTAAAAGGGGGCATGCGCCCCACGCCCCCTGGATCCACCCATGTAGCGAGGGTGAAGAGAAAATAGAGGGGGAAGAGAGAAGAGAGACAAGGAGAAGGGAGGGGAGAGATGAGGGGATAAAAGGAAGAGAGGGAGGTGAAGAGAGAAAAAGGTCAGAGGCATATGACATTGTGATAGACAGACTTGCATGGGCTTGGCCTCCCGTGGGCAGAGTGATAATATATTTATTCACTCGAATGTGTGTTAAGCGTGACAGTTCAAAATTATGATTAGCCCCTCAGTTTGTAATAAAAACTCCCCCAAATTAAAATGTAATAAATTATAAAAGATTATTTTCAAGTGTTTAAGGGACCCTCATTTGTCTTGACTATATCAGTCCAGAATTTTTCACAAGGAAAGAAGAAAGGAGGCCTGGAGCATTTTTGTAACAATTATTGATATTATTGACATTAGTTATTAATCCTGCTCCAATGACACAGTCTCATACTTTTCATAGAGATATACTTTTCATAGAGATATATCTTCCGAACTACACAGTTTTTTTTTTTTTTTTTTAAAGCTTTTTTGCCTTTATTCAGATCTTCATAATTATACAAAATAATGAATAGGAACACAACTGTTCTTACAGTATAAACATACATGTAGTACATTGTCTCATACATTATAAACACAGACATATTTAAAAAATATTTTCCATAAGTATCCAAACTAATATAGTACACATTCAAACAAGTGTACAGGATGTGCCCCAATTCCTTTAAAAAAAGGAGAAGGTGACGGTAATACTTGAATACAACATTATAAAAAGGAACAATTTTTACAACATAATATGCAAATTAATTAGTTCAATATAAATTAAGCAATCTGAACAAAGATTTTCTTTTATAAACAAAAAGTATAAGGTGAAGGTGCTGCTTCATAACCCATGACAAAATGTGTTATATTTACATATACTAATACGGTGCATTTTTCATGCTAACTATATAAGGGTCTTGTATCAGTGGAGGTCTGTAACTATACCGTTATTTAAAAAATATATAAATATGAAATATAAAAAAACAAGCAAACACGATTAGCAGATAAATGTTCGGATCCATAAAACTTCCCATTCTTTACGCCCTCTACGTTCGTAACTTGGTGAATGTTGTTATATGGTTACTGTGTGCATTTTTCGACCTATATAATTAATTGATTAATTTATGCCAACAAATATGCCAGGTATGTAAATATTTCGTTATCATTTACTGTAGCAAAATAATGATGTGAGTGTGAGGATCTTTTGAAAGTACTGTGTCAACGTTTGATTGACTAATATGACTCGGACCAGCAGATATGATGATCGTCTTGCTTGTCTGCAGCTCTGCCTCTCGGCGTTGCCAGTGCATACGGTGGTGCTGCGCCTGGCCTTGCGTGCCCCAGCCCCGCAGGGCTGGACGTTTGTTGGGGACATGACACCACGTCCATGGGCGCGGGGTTGGCATACTGAGCCTTAGATTAAGTTGGCTTAGACTTAGACTATTAAAAGGGCTAGGTGATAACATGAAATAGGACATTCATATCACCTAGCAAGTAAGTAGCATCAAGAATGATGCAAACAAAACCTAAAAAATGTTTGTAGAGTAAGACCGTCAAACTTCAGACGTTGCCAAACTTCGGACAAAAATTACTTCAACGGCTAGAACGCAAAATATGAGCCTAGCTCAGGCCGGTAACTTGCATGCATTTGATACTACTACTAACCTATATCGTTAGTACAGAAAGTTTGGGCAGGTTGCTGTTTGCAAAACTCACAACAAACATCGAATTCAGAGACAGATTTCATTTTCAGGTTACCTAGATTTTTACGGGCCGTTAACGGGAGTTAAGGTGTAGAGCCTTCAATATAGCGATTACCAACAAATCCTTGGCATGTTTCAGGTGGTTTCTGCCAAAAATTAACGGAGCTTATGAGATACTTTTTCACTCTATCGCGAAAATTATCAGAATCAGAGTTCGCTATTGCCTATAAGTATTGGACTCTTCTTTTTACTCATACAAAGCATTTTGATTTTGAAATTGGTAAAGAGTTTAAACAAAATGTTCAAATTTGGTCATGATTTTTGTATCAGATCAAACGGAAAATCTTTCTCCTTGCATTAATAATGTTGAGCGAATGACAACCAGTGATAGCCAGTCAGAACAGCCCTTGTAGATGCCAATTTAGGAAGAATTTAGGCTGAGACGGGATCAACGGAATGTGCATGCGCTAGATGTAAGCTAAAGTTCTACGTGACTAGTAGCTTAAGAAATTCATAGGCGTTTTCAATATTGCAGTTTACTCAGAAAGAATGAACAAGAAGTGTGTTCCGGTGCTTGATGCGCTACTCTTGATAACCATTTCTATTTCCTTCACAGTTGGTAAGCAGATGGCCAGCGTGCATGAAGCTGTGCAGAATGGCGATGTCTTGGAGCTTGAGAATATGGTGAAGAGAGGAGCGAGTATCAATGAGGTCGACCGGAAGGACAAGTTCACTGCACTTCACTGGGCGTGTCATTGTGGAGCACTAGAGGTAAATAGCAATAGCGGGGGTTGTATCATCTTTCCATCATATTAAGGTGCTTTTAAATCCTCACCCTAAACAACTTCTATCACAAGTTACTTGAGCTTGAAGACATGCAAAGAATCCTGTCTTCTATGTGTTTTGAGATATTTGGAGTTTTGTAATGATGATTGAATTCATAAATGTGATTAAAAAAACTCTTATTAGTTTTTGGAGCTAGAGACGCATCGATTTCTATTTATGAAACTCTTTTTAAAATCATTACTGTGATGACAATTATGTAAACTAATAGATTTTAAGCTCTTTCATATTTTAAACTGATATATCACCTGGGTCATGTAGTAGGATGTTTGGAGGATGTTAAGGACAACAATATAATACCCTTTTTATATTTTCATGCTAGTCACATCAAGGATATACTGTTGAACATTATGTACAATTAAAAGCAAGACAAAGAATCTATGGTGGTTATACATCCAGAATATCTTATTAACAGATACTGTCTAAAAGGACGTTAGGCCAAATATGTTTCTCGTCCCTGCCCGCCTCCTTTTTTTTTACTATTTAATATTCAGAAGAAAAAAAGCCCCAAAAGCCTATGATGTACATTTTGTTTAAATAGCTTCTAAAGTGATTCAAGTCATTTGTTGTGTCATACATTGCATCAGTATAATCACAATACCAATAACTGTGAATAAATATGCTTGGCCAGCTATAATTGGCATGGCAGCCTTCTTGGAAAAAAATTGCTAAAAATAGTAAATATATAGTAGGGCCCTGCCTCCTCTTTTTTTTTTAAAGTCCGGACGAGAAACACATTATTTTTGTTTTTTGGCCTCATTCGACGTAGAGTTAAATCCCATCTGGCTGTCAGCAAGCTAATTATCAACTGTCTGTTCTCCTATCTAGTGTCTTCACTGGCTACTATGGCATGGAGCTGACCCTACGACCACCACACCCCAGGGCTGGACACCTGCCCATGTAGCGGCTATCAGAGGTCAAGACCAGTGCATACAGGCGCTGACCGCCCAAGGGGTCAGCATGAATGCTCGCGACCTCCGAGGAAACTCGCCAGCCCATCTTGCAGCAGCCCATGGCAACTCATACACTCTGAGCTCAATACTCAGGGCAGGAACGGTGAGTTGGATAGTTATAGTACTGGGGGGTGTTTCACAAAGATCTTATAAGTCGAACTTAACTCTAAGTTGGACTTAAAAAACTACGTAGAGCCATTTGTAGCCTTAAAATAAAGTATATTAAAAAGTGAAAATGCAAGTAAATAGAGTTTTTATAAATTCCACATCACGAACATGAAATTTCCTTGATAATAGAAAATATGACTAATTTGAATTGACATTTTATTGCCTTTTAAAAGAACTTATACAAAATATTTTTCAAAGATGCTACAGCTTTCCATAATTGTTAAGTCCAACTTAGAGATAAGTTTGACTTAGGATCGTTGTGAAACATCCCCCTGGTTGAGTGGTGGGGGGGGGGGGGAGATGCATGGGAGTGCATGAGTGAATTAACACTGGAAAACTGAAAGAGCTCTCAAATCCAACAAAAAACAAAAGAATCAACAAAAGTTCAACTTTTTAATATGGGAAATCCAGAAAAAGTCCCTGCAAATTAAGAAAAGGATAATTTAGCCAGGGATGGGATTGTGGAAGCAATAACAATAATAGTACTTAATAGGGGGGAAAAACTACACAGGAAGCTGTATTATTAATATTGTTTGCCGTACCAGCGATTATTTCAATTTTGAAAACTGAAATGACAACAAAATCTGTGACCTGAAAAGGATAAAAACGTACCCAGGCAACCTTTTATGTAGCACCTCATTTCAAGAATTAAGAAATTATGTGCATTTGCATAAGATATGTATTTGTTTTGCAAGGCTAGAATATGCAGCTCTGTCTAATCTAGAAAGGGGATATCCTTGTACATTTTGTTTCAATGATCCTACCAAATATCTGTGCTTCATGGAATTCTGTAAAAGCTGGTGCCCAAATCACACCAAGAAAACCAACACCTAGGGGGTGTTTCACAAAGATCCTTGGTTGGACTTAATCATGGAAAGCTGTTAGCACCTTTGAAAATACTTTGTAAAAGTTAATCTTTTAATTGCATAAAATGTTGATTCAAATTACTCATAGTTTTCTATTATCAAAGAGATTTCATGTTATTTATTTGGAATTAATGAAAAGTCTAAAATACTTTTTTGCTTTTGAATTTTTTATTGTAAGGCTACAAATGGCTCTGCATAATGTTAAAGTCCAACTTAGCCAGAGTTAAGTTCGACTTAGGATCTTTGTGAAACGCCCCCCAGACCGACAACAGGCCAAACAATGATTTACATTACTATGAATGGCAAAGAATCGGTTGATTTTGCGTCAGTTTAGAGTCATTTTGGATTTGTTTTGGCAGTGTGACTGAGTTATTACCGGCACTCTTAATTTTGTTTTGCAGGACAACGAAGGGAAAAACATCACGACCTGGACAGCGACGCACATAGCAGCATTCCATGGACGTCTGGGGTGTCTTCAACTGCTTCTCAAGTGGGGTGCAAGAACAGATGAGGCTGATGGCAATGGAAACATTCCTGGTACGTACTTAAGGAAAGCTTTACAGGAGCTCAGAGGTGGATTGGTGACCTCAAAATGTATTTTATCCCTTAATAACTTCCCATGCATTAAATGGGTGACCATTAACAGAGTATGATATGAAATATATGATTAAAAAAAAAATCCTGAAACCTGAGTAGAAGTTTAGTCCAGTACACACATTTGCACATACAGATATGTTGATTAGTCAATTCAAAAGTCACTCTTATCTTCATTTCAGTTAATTCTCTTATATAGAAGTGATATTTTGAATATATGTATAGGTATACTGGCATGAAACCCCTAAGCAATTGGAGCACAATATTTTCTTGTGAGTGGTGTAATAAACAGATACTTGACAGGGAAAATATTTCTTGAAAGATTGAAGAAGCTACCTTACATTGCGGATGGCTAAAAACTAGATTGATAATATGATACCTCTTTGGTGCCTGAATAAAGTTTTAGTAAATACATGTTGAAAAAAATCAGCCCTATTATTATTGTTATCAATTGTTTGCAGCTCACTTAGCAGCCCAAGAGGGCCATCTCCCATGTCTGAAGTTCCTCGTAAGTAGCGGTGCAACCATCAGCGACACGCTTGGTGCACGCAACGATAACGGTGACACGCCCAAAACCCTTGCATCTCAGTACTACAAGCAGCACTGTGTGGACTACATCAATGCAGTCGGTAAGAAATTGATAATGATCCTTGTTAGTTTTATCTTGCCTCCTGTCTGCTTAATGCCCAACGGTATTAAGTTTACTTAAAATGATATGAGTTAGCACATCTCTGTCTTTGTCAGGATATATGTTCCAACATTTGTGAAACAACTTTAGTTACCATGTCTTGTCTCGAATTATAGGTATACTATAGTTTTATTTTAATTATAGGTATGTATACACATAGCATTAGAAAAAGACCAACTTTTGCTTTATGGTGTTTGTTGTTGGAATTTGTCTGCCATAATTTTATTGTTTCTTCATGAGACGTATGCTAAATTTGGCATATAGTGTGGAAATCTTGAAAGCAAAGAAATTATGGTACACATCAAATCATTTTGCCTTTTTTAAATTGACATTTTTTTCCTTCATTTTTGTTGAAACCTTCTCTTATCTGCCTTAATTTTAGAGCAGGTACCGTAATACTGTTTTAATTAATCATCATTGATTGGTAAGGTAGTGAATGAAAATATTTCCTTCATATCTTACAGAAAGACATATAATAGTGTTTTATGAAATTATCTTCACTTTGTTATTTTTTCTTTTCATTTCTCCTTTTTTAAATCAGAATGGGAGAGAGACCATCCAGAGGACCAAGAAAGTAAGTTCTAATTTGAATCCCTTTTATCGACCAGGGGGGTGTTTCACAAAGATCCTAAGTTGAACTTTACTTTAAGTTAGTCTTAAACATTATGGAGAGTCATTTGTAGCCTTAAAATACAATATATTCAAGAGCAAAAATTTAAGTATTTTACACTTTTCATAAAATTCCACATCAAGAAAATGAAATCTCCTTGATAATAGAAAATATGAATGCTTTGAATCAATATTTTATGCCTTTTAAAATAAGCTTTGCAAAATATTTTCAAAGATGCTAACGGCTTTCCATAATGGTCCAACTTAGAGATAAGCTCAACTTAGGATCTTTGTGAAACACCTCCTGGAATAAATATAGGCTACTAAACTTGATAAGTATCCACTTCATCTCCTTAATGGCCAAACAATATGGATGACAATATCTTGAGTGAAAGAAACTCATTTGAAGTATGGATATAGTGGAATTAAGTGCTGCTATAATGTTTGATAATTTTCCAGGAAAGTGCCATATTAGAATATCATATTGCAATATACTGAGTAGATGCTTCGATATGATAAATATGGTTAATGAAGGTAAACTGACTTCTTTATATTGAATAAGGAATATTCATGACACATTAACATTATAAATCAAAGAATAAATACTTATTTGTCAGTTTATAGTTACATTATGTAAAAGAGGCATCGTCCTGGTCATTTCACAATGTTTTAATCAACTTTCTGCCCTGGTGTCAGATCTCACCTTCTATATGTCATAATGTAATGCTTGACTCTCTTTTTGTCCATGTTTTCAGATCTGGCCTTCCCTGCTCATATGTCCGCTGCTAGCGGTGACCTGGGTCATCTGAGACTACTCATTGAACAGGGAGTGGTCAACATCAATGAGAAAGATGATAAGGGCTCAACCCCAGCACACAGAGGTATGTCTGGGACTACATAACAAGGGTTCAGTGACACAAAGACGTAACTCCATATTTTGCCAAAATGAGTATTTGATATCAAATTGTCCAGAAAATGTGGGCTTTCAAGGAAACACAAATACTTGAGGCCCAAGTGCTCAGTGACACATAAACCACTTTTTCTCAAAATGGCCAAAACAGAGTTACGTCTTTGTGTCACTGACCCCTCGATAAGCTCGTAATTTGTTATGGGTTTTCTTTTTTCTATGATAGGCCCATAACAATGTGACTAGAGGTGATTATTAAATGATAATTTTCTTGTATTATCAATCTAGAAACTTCCCTTGAACATAATGGATTCCGTGAACATGATTTATTTTTTAAGGCTGAACTACACTGACAAAGTTTTTCTTTAAGCTCCCCAACTTAAGACATAAGTCTCATTGATTTAATATGAGGGCATTTTCAAGGAAAATTTAAAGGGTTTCAGCTTTGTAGTGCACTAGTGCTACATGTTTCTCTGTGTCTAAAGAAAATTGTTAAAGCTTAGTACCAAACCCTGCTGAAATTGCCATGAGAATTGTCAATGTGATTTTTTATGTTTTGATATAATTAATTAAACTCATCTATCTCAACTCTTTTCTTTTGTCTGCTCCTTTTAGCTGCTGGTAATGGTAAATTGGAATGTCTTCAATGGCTAGTGGAGATGGGTGCAAACAGTAAGTAATACTTTCTTTCACTTTCTTTGACAAATAAAGGCAGCCTTAAAGGTAAAGACCAGTATTGGAAACGCCCAAATTTCAAAAAATGAAATGGCAGATCTTATTACCAATTATGTGAAAGAATATGTTTTGACTAATACATGATGATAACAAATTTGCCGGGAAACCGCCTACTAATTGATATATTTGGTAAATTAGTTTATCTATTTGTATGTGAGAGATAAACACACGTGTGCGTATAGTCCAATACACATCTTTCTGTGTACAGTGCTTGTAACTTTACGAAGACTGGGCCAAATTTCTTATCATTTTGATAATTCCAGAACCTTGCAGTACACACTAATACTTATATGCTAGATGATCAACCTTTTCTGATCGATTCCACAACGTTTCTTTCACAATTCAATCGCATGACCATAACTGGTCTTTATCTTGAAGCTGTGATAGTATTCAACTCAATTTTCATTCCAATCATAATTTTATGTAAAAATATGAACTCAAACCAACGTTGTGAAAGTCTTGTTTTCCTGCTGTTATGTATAAAATGCAGTATTATTACACCATTTATGACATAATTAAGGTAATGTCATTAAATATTCAACAATAAATTCAATTGAGCAAGAATTCATTGGCTAATCATGACTCTGGTATGACACACTCTGTATCTAGCTGTGCATAATGATAATGTGTTCTACTTGTTTTCTTCTGTTTCTGATAGTTCATGTCCAGAATAGCGCTGGAGAAACTCCCATGGACGTAGCCCACCGTTTTGCTCAGCTAGCTTGTGTTAAGCTACTCAAGGGAGACGATTCAGGTAATACAAGACAAGAAAAATTATCACTCACCACTATAGGACATATTGAACTTTTACATGATGTACATTCTGTAAATAGAGTATGTAATTCTTCCATGTTTAATTTTTGTTTTTCTTCTCAAACATCTATTGAATCAACATGCATTATAAACCTGTGTTGTCATGCAAATATTTTGAAGAGGTACTTTTTATTCATACAAATTTTGTGCACCTTTTTTTCTCCATTTCTACAAAATTGTGAAGGTCTGTTCAAACATTTATTTTTATTTTGTGGAGTTTTTTGTCAGCTCGAACCAGAAGTTTGACGAATCCCAGTAGTTTAATGATGGGTGTTAGTTAATGGATACATTTTAATTCCACGTCAATCTATTATTATCACTGTCATTAAAAATATCTTTCAACATTATTGCCATTCTCATTTAGTATCTCGAGTCTGAAATTGATGTTGATTGGAGATAGATCCAGTGTCATAATGACATTGTGCTTGAACTCCTACTGTTGATTAAATGTTAAATTAAATCTTGCATAATCATTATTTTCAATGTCATCACAAATTGATTTCATCAGAATATTTAAGCAGAGTAAATTTAAGCAGAGTAACTATAAGTAAAAAATATAGCAAGCAAGCTAAGTTATTTTGCCTATGAAACCTCCAACAGAGTTCTTGAGCATGTAAAACATAGAGAAATGGCTTCAAGGCAATCCTACCTTTCCTATGAATAATATAGAGCTCCTGTGAAAAATAAGGTATTCTTTTTATCATTGATGTCTATTTCAATTTCTCCTATTGTGTAGACTCTGATGCAGAGGTGATGGGTGGTTACTCTGACCCTGAAGAAAGACAGGACAAACTTCTTCAGAGATCAACGGATCATGGTCTGGAAGGAGAGAGTATTGTTCTATCACCAAGACAGAAAGAAGAAGCAAGAGGTAAGAACAAGGGGAGGGATGGGTGGAGGGAAGTCTGGGAGGAGAGGAGGTGGGGAGAGGGGGCTCATTACAAACTTCTTCAGAGGTCCACTGATCATGGCTTGGAAGGAGAGAGTATTCCTCTGTCACCAAGACAGAAAGAAGAAGCAAGAGGTAAGAACAAGGGGAGGGATGGGTGGAGGGAAGTCTGGGAGGAGAGGAGGTGGGGGGAGGGGGCTCATTACAAACTTCTTCAGAGGTCCACTAATCATGGCTTGGAAGGAGAGAGTATTCCTCTGTCACCAAGACAGAAAGAAGAAGCAAGAGGTAAGGACGTCCTCTACGGTGTGGCGTAGCTGAGAGGGGGGGGGGAGGGGGCTCATGACAAACTTCTTCAGAGGTCAACTGATCACGACCTGGAGGGAGAGAGTATTGTTTTATCACCAAGACAGAAAGAAGAAGCAAGAGGTAAGGGCGTCCTCTACGGTGTGGCGTAGCTGAGGGGGGGGGGGGGGGGGGAGGGGGCTCATGACAAACTTCTTCAGAGGTCAACTGATCACGACCTGGAGGGAGAGAGTATTGTTTGATCACCAAGACAGAAAGAAGAAGCAAGAGGTAAGGGCGTCCTCTATGGCGTGGCGTTGCTGGGAGGGGAGGGGGGGGGGGGGGATTGGAGGGGGAGGGGGTTCATGACAAACTTCTTCAGAGATCAACTGATCATTGGTGCCTATGTCACACTTACGAGATAGACACAACTCTGATAACTATTACTTTAGCCTGATATTCTCCAAGTTATCAGTCGGTATTAATAGAATTTGTTTTCTTTCAGACAAGTTTTTGATAACTGGTAATTGCTAGTACACTGGTAATTGCTAGTCCATTTCTTTGCTAGGCCGAGCTATAAAGCGGGTTGAAGAGCTAGAAAGACTCATTGGCATCGCTAAGACTAATTTCCACCAGCTTGGAGGAAGACTAGATGAAGACCGGGAACAACAGCGCAGGGAGAGAGAAAGTGATAGGTAGGTCTGGCATTGAGAATTTAGACTTAAAAAAGAACAACTTGGAAGATTGAGATGAAAAAGTAAAAAAATATGGATTTAAGTTAACCTTATTAATTACAGTGAAACCTGTATTATCAGGAACGCTCAAGAGAAACATGAAAAGTGGCCATTATAGGCAGGTGGTCTTGATGTACAGATTCCTGTAGTACAGATTTCAATGAAAAACCATATTCAAAAGAAACATTTAAATGTGGTCTTTATAGACAGGTTGTCTTTCTATACAGGTGGTTGCTAAAGCAGGTTTGACTGAATAACATTCTTTGTTAATATGTCGTTAATAATTTTTTTTAAATCATGATAGAAATATAAGTAATGGTGAAAAAAGAGATAGTAGTGTTGCGATTATGATATTGATAGTGATTAATATCTTATTGAGGGTTCATGTATAGGAGATTCACCACCGGTAGAACCTGATAGAAAGATATTGCCTGCACATTCTTATCAGTTATACCAGGGACCCGTTTCACAAAACCTTTTTTCAATGACAAATGACAAAAATCCGCTGCTAACCAATCAGAAGCAAGGACTTAGGTAGCTTATAACAAAGACTGTCATTTGTCACTGATGACAAGTTTTGTGAAATGGGGCCCTGGAGGAGAGACTAGAGGGTTGTCGTAATCTCAAGTGGTTTTTCCCTTTCCAGACACCGGTGAAACAAATAAATGATAATGAATAAATTCATTCATTATAATAATAATAATTCTTTCAAAAGACTTTACAAGAAACATCTTCTCACTCTTTGTAAGGCATAATTTATTTTAAGACCATACCTATATTACTAATACTCCTCCTTTTTCTTTTTCCTTTTTCTTTTTCTTTTTTTGTCTTCTTTTTTTTTCTTTAAGTATATGTTATTATTACTTCTGCGCCTGGTGCATTCAATTGTCATGCCTTACTGGCTTTTACGGATGCACCATTTTCCATTTATATTTTGAATCCTGTTATGTCAATTTATATGTAATTTTTATATTGTTACATGTTATGAAATTCCATATTCTATCTTTGTATATATTGTCATGATGATGGAAATAAATTTTAATTTAATTCAATTCAATTATGAAATATTGATCCATACGTTTGTTTCCTTTGTGAAGGATGTTGAAGGAATTGGAATCACAGCTGGAGTATGAGAGACTCAGGAGGGAGAAACTGGAATCTCAGTTGGATGAATGCAGGGCAGAGATACAGCATCTTAATGCCATGCTGGAAAGAGCTTCAAATGTAGCATATGTAAGTCACTTTCTGCAGACATATATTGTTTGAACTCTAATTAAAATGTGATTTATATAAAGTTCAGCACATGTCACGCATCATTGATTGTGAAATAAAAACTATTGATAAGCTATTCCGAATCATTGATTTATGTAACGTATAAGATTAGTTGTGTGTTATGATGTCATCAAAATCATTAAATATTACTAAATTGAGTAATGAAGAGCACTTGATACAAATAGTGGTCCATGTGACTACTCAAACATATGGCATTAGGATTTGGTCCAAAGCCATGAAGCATTTCTAAGTATTTGAGAGCATTTTACCCCTTGCCAAGGCTCTAGTATGTACATTTTCTTTTCATTTCATTTCATTTCATCTATTTATTTCCAAGTCAATATAAAAACAATATTATATAATCCTCCAAATATAAACATTTATAATGAGATATCTAAAGTGTGAGGATCATAAATATTTCATAAATGGCTTCAACTTTGGTACATAATTTACATAAAATCAACATTACAAAAAAAAAGGGAGGATTACAAAAGCAGAGAAAAGAAGGTGGAAACATTGCATGAACATTGACATTATAAGTTTAAAAAGAAATTGGTTATATAGTCGTTTAAATCTGTTGATTGTCTTACTATTCTTAATTGATATAGGGATGTTATTCTTGATAAATATCTTATTCTTCCTCTATTATTTGTTTTTCTTCAATACAGAGTGAGGAAGAGGCCAAACCTAAGAAGACAAAGAAGAAGAAGAAACGTCCGGTGTCAGCAGGAAGTGGAGGGGTTTTTGTCAAACGGACAATCTCCAAGGCACCCCAGAATCTAGAACTGTTCTAAGCCCTGTGCAGGACCCAGACCCAGTACCAATGGCCAGATAATCTAACCTGGACCTTTGCCAAGCCCCCTAAGATCTAGACCTGTTTTAAGTCCTGTGGAGGACCTAGACCAGTTATCTAATAGAACCAATGTTGAGAGGCAAATAAGATGGTAATTTAAGCTGGACTCTTGGCAAGTCACGTCAAAATCTAGACCTGTTCTAAGTCCTGTACAGGACTTTGACCCATATTTTAGTACTAATATCAAGAGAGCAATAGCCATGTAATTAAGTTGGACTCTCGCCAAGCTACCCCCCCCCCCCCATTACATATTTCCGTAGTCCTTTTGAGGACTTAATTTTATACCCAATGATGGGTGGAAACTCAGTCTAAGTAAAATTTGACAAAGGAAGCAAGATCAATGCCCAAATTATTTTCCCATTTTTAAAAGCTAGCTTATAGACCTAGCAATCAGGTTTAACTGAACTAGTAAAATACAGACTGATTTTTTTAATCCCACCTTCACTAGAATGTGGCTTGTTAGTCCCACCAAACTATTGATTGTGAAGAAGGTCCTATCTGTACAGGAGGCTCAATAGCTCAGTGGTAGACCAGTGGTCTCACAAATGGGAGGTCCAGGGTTTGAAACCAAGTCTGTGAGCTAGTGTCCTTTAGTGAAGCATTGATCCTCATTACCAAGTCCCTCAGTGAGGACTTTAAGCTATCCGTCCCCTGGTTGATTACTTAAGAGCAAACACATGCTTTCTTATCAGTTGGGTAAGACAAACAAACAAACAAAATAAAAATTATCAATCCAAAAGAACAAACAAGATTCCTGTGTAGTTAAGAGTTAGAACGGCATAACTGCTCTTTTGAATTATTGAAGTTAAAGGAAACCAAAACCTTCATACTAAGTTACTTTTATTGTAAAGTTTAAGATATTTGAAAAATATCAGTGAAAATTTGAACAAAATCGGGCAAGGAATAAGGAAGTAAGAGCTTTTTGAAATGACTAGTCACTAGAGGGCGGTATTCAATTTGATGACATCATCTGTGAACAACTCTTCATGCCTTTTGTACATCAAATTTCATGTTTTTCCTTCTTTCTTGTGATTGAGATAATGTACTCCCCTGAAAGCAAGATATAGAATGCAAAATGATATTCTACTTCACATGTTATGAAGTCGGATTAAGAACACAAATAAATACGAAGAAAACAAAACAAATTGTGAAATTTTATGTACAAAAGGCATGGAGAGTTGTTCACAGATGATGTCATCAAATTGAATACCGCCCTCTAGTGACTAGTCATTTCAAAATGCTCTAACTTTCTTATTCCTTGCCCGATTTTGTTCAAATTTTCACTGATTTTATTCAAATCTTTTAAACTTTACAATAAAAGTAACTTAGTATGAAGGTTTTGGTTTCCTTTAATTCTCTTTGGCTCTCAACATACATTCACTATGAATATGACTGACAAAGAAAGCGGACTAAATATGCAGTTCCTCAGGTAGACAAAGGAACATCCTTTCACTGCTATTATGTAAAAATGTGTAGAACAGGTGTCACATGCATATTCATTTTTTACATAATAGAAGTGAAGGGATGTTCCTTTGTCTACCTGAGGAACTGTATATTTTGTCCGCTTTCTTTGTCCGTCTTGTTCATAGTGATTGTGTTGGTTGAACATAGAAGGTGGCTAGCTTCAGTTTAACCTTTGACTTTCAAAAAAATATTAAGTATGAGATCATAACTGGATAATTAAAATATTCCAGCAATATTCTATGGAAATCCAGATGCACTTGTAACTATTTTTCTTAGAGAAGTTTTAATCATGTAAATGTAATGAATAGAAATGGTTAGAATGTTCTGAATCTTGTGTAAATTGCGCAGTAAATGTATTCAGCATGTCCAGACCATAATGGTCTCATCAAACAAAGCGATCAAAACAGTTTAACCAAATATTTTTGGTATTTATTTTTGAAAAACATCTTGATTGAGGATAGAAAACTAGAGGAGGAATCCAAATAACTGCCTATTAGCAGATTGAATTATAATTTCTTTAAATGTTAGAAGGAATAGAATATTGAAAAAGGCACAAGGTTGCATTAGAGTTTGTGTGCCTTTAACACAATTTAAAAACTTTCCACTCAAAGATGTGCAGTTATTTTATGTATGAAAGTTTTCTCTGATTGAGTTTGGTTTCATTGGAATCTATCATTCTTGTATACAGGGACGTTTTTTAAAGGATTAACTTAAGTGATCCTGACTTTAACATTGTACTTTATTACAACGTGAAGTGAAAACTATGTGTCCCTTATAGTTGCTCCATATTTTCTGCAAAGGCATCATGCTTCTCGTGAGGCTTAGAGTAATGTATATTTATGATTCTGTACATAAATTATTGTAATATTTTATCAGACCTTGAAATTCCAGTGAGATTTTATTATATTGTATATATATAGTATCATGTGCCGTCAATAAATGATTGTCATAATTATTGGTGTGAAATGATGATGCTTAATGCACATAAGAGATAAAGAGAGATAAAAAAAAAAGAAGCCCCGTGTTCAACTCTAAAGTTAAAAAATATTAATACAAGATAGACCAAGGTCAGCAGTATGATCTTGTATCCCATTATGTCATGTTTAATGAATGTATATTTATAATGTGGTAAGTGATAATAGCTACAAATATCATGTGATGCAAGGTGTATGTAAGAATAGTGGTTGTCTCGGGCTTGTATTAGAGCCACCAGCTGTCGCAGCTTTATAATACACCAACATGCATAGTACCGTATGTAACATACATGTAGCGTATTCTGAAATTGCGTCATATAATGAAATACTCTGGAAATATTCCTTGAAAGTGGATTTTTTTTCCAAACTAGCATTGTGTCCTGCAATTGTCCAGGAATAGTAGAAAAGTTATCACTTTACTTTTAAATTTCCTGTCCTCTATTAAATAGAATTATTCATACATTATCATCAGTCATTGAATTATGTAAATCAGTGTTTTGTTTTGTCAATAAATATATCTGGAATATGCTGAATACTGCTCGTTTCTTTTTGTATCTAGTATTCCAAGATTAATCTCCCCCTCTTCTCATTTTATGTTCTAGTTATTACTCTAAATGCAACAATCCATTTGTAAATATCACATGGTGATCTATTCTTCCTGCATACAGATTGGGGAGGGGGGTATTTATTGACCCCACCCCCCCCCCCAACAAAAAAGAGATTTATAGATA
Source organism: Strongylocentrotus droebachiensis (assembly GCA_035222895.1). Taxonomy (NCBI): domain Eukaryota; kingdom Metazoa; phylum Echinodermata; class Echinoidea; order Camarodonta; family Strongylocentrotidae; genus Strongylocentrotus; species Strongylocentrotus droebachiensis. Next base: position 82,936 of record JAVYIG010000219.1, read on the forward strand.
AAATAGTGGGTATCTTGATGAAGATGATTATCATGATGATTTCAATGATAAAGATTAAATTGGTGATATGATGATGGGGATGATGATGATGATGGTGATATTAACGATAATGAGAAGGAGGAGAATCAGATAATTTTTAGGCATAAGAAGGATTAACATATCGAAATGAGCATGCTCTTTTCTCGCATTTTAATGGGTACCGCTACATGGTTGTTACAGGATTAATATATTTTCCCCTCCTCCCCCCCCCCCCCCCCCCACATTATCAGTCAGGCGGATCATTGCGTAGTATGACGTCACGATGTCTCCGTCCATTTCTAATGATTAAAACGAATTCACACACAAAAATCACATCCCCTCAAACATTTCAAAACCTGTTTGTTCGGAACATCATAAATGTGTCTACATTATCAGCCGGATTATTACGTCATTGCGTAGTATGACGTCACGATGTCTCCGTCTATTTTTCATGATTTAAAAACTGAATTTTCATTTCCAATTATAGATAAAGCGATTGACATTTTCACCAACCTTTAGGAGATGCCTGCTCTGAACTTAAAGCGTGTCAATTTATCTATTTCGGGCAATGCCTGATCATAACAAGACACGCGTTAAAAACAAATTGTACCAGGGCTAATTTTAGTCGATAGATGACTTTTTCATTTAATTTGGACGGTGCTCGATACGGACGTTGAGTATCTTGAGTACCTGTCATAAATAAAGTGATTAACATTTTCAGCTTATATTGGCTAGCTCATTATTGTTTTCTTCCATTTTGAATCGCAATTGAAAGAGTATACGATTATTGGGAGAATATCAATCTTTGTCCAAATCTGATATATTCTTGACAAAAAAGCTTGAATACATCAAGTTATAGTTTGAAACTTGCCCGACATAGCAGCGATCATTAAGTTGCATCAAGCTATAATACATCATATCTCTGGCTTGGTCTTTGTGAGAAATAACAAGTTCAACAGTAATTTCAAAACATGTTTACAAGAATCTCAGACATGAGTCTAGGTTAATGAGCGGTTCATTCGTTTCTGTTTCATTGTTTCTGCTTATAGATTTAATTGCTCCCCCCCCCCTCTCTCTCTCTCTCTCTCTCTCTCTCTCTCTCTCTCTTTCGCTGTCTCGTCCCCTTCTCTCTCTCTCTACTTCTCATCTTACTCGCTCTTTGTTTTCTAACTCTTCTTAATCTCTGTCGTATTCTTTTCAAATCTCTATTTCTGTTACCTTTTCTCTCAAACGCTGCTATCATGGTTACACATTGTCCAGATATCACTTCCTCTCTCCTCCTCTTTCTCTACAAATTTACTCCTTTTCTTTCGTGATTATATGTATTAAACATAAAGATATAAATACAAAATGATATATAAAGGAATCACACAAAAAAATAAAACAAGAATTACAGAAATGACATATATACTTAAAAACAGTTATGAAGAAAAACTAGCAACAGATGAAAAACAGGATATTAAAGAAAATTATGCAAAAGGTGGCCTAAAAATCATCTTGGTAACAAACACAAGAGGTGTATCTAGGGTAGGAAGTGACTTCATACCAATGCTACCATGGTTTTCTATGCTCGAATGTTTTGATGAAGAAGGTGAAGGAGATCATTTCATTTAATTTCATTTATTTTCATATTTCTTATGGTACATATTCATATCAAAATAAAGTATTATTTTAATTTTTTTGTGGGTGTGTGTGTGTGATAAATTAACAATCTATAATACACAATAAATAACATGAAGATAAGTGTTCAATATAGAGTACTGATTTAACTGAGAGAAATATGATGGGACCTACATGGAAGCAAGCTTGTAAAGCTTTAGGCCCCAGTAAAATAATTTGGGGTCGTGCTAATGAGAATTAAATAATGAACAGATGAGAACGAAAGGGATCCTTAGTTCATAGAAGAATTATTTTTTTTGTTTTGTTTTGTTTTGTTTTTTTTTTTTTTTTTACAGCTACACAAACCATGATAAGTATATTCTTTAATAAACCACAATGCAGTAGAAATAACTCACTGCTTTGGGAAAAACACCCTTTTTTTAAATGTTAAGATGTACATTAGGGAAGTTTGTATTAATAATCATTGTAATGTTTATGTGAATAATCCGTTCATATTGATACAAATATATTTTTTTTAATGTGATAAATATTATCATTATTATCTTTCACGGTCGTACCATCAAGCTGTGAATTTGTTTTTGTTTTTACAAACCCTTAAGTTTTTTTGTTTTGTTTTATTTCCCCTTTTTCATATTCAAGACATAACAAATTAGATAATTTTAAATTTCTATGTAAGATCTAGTAAACTATACTGAGTTAACAAATATGTTTTCATATAAGCTTTAAAATAATAAAGGGAGGTCCTAGTTTTAATATGGTTTGGTAAGTTATTCCAAATATCTGGTCCATGGTGTCTAATTGATCGTAGGGCTAAACTAAGTTTGGGATTATTAAGATGGTAATCAATCATGTCGAGTTAAATATGAGTGTACGTTTACATTTAATAAATAAAAGTTTAAGAAAGATGCTGGAAGAGTTTTGGAAGTGTATACTTATACATAAAAATGGCAGTTTGGAGCGTATGTATATCATAAACCTTTAGTGAGCTCCTAATTCCAGACAAAAGTGAAGTTTAATTAATATCAAAGTTTCGTCACAATAATTGTTTTCCAGTTTCCTAGAAATTGTCAATTTCCTTCCCTAAATAAGCTTGTGGGTTGAAGGATTAAATATGTATTAAATGGCATCTTCGTTCTTAATAAGTGATTAATACGGATTAGTTTCCCCCTTTTTTATTTTCTTTCATCTATTAGCCAGTTAGCCATAGAAGCAGGAACTGGTCAAAATCTTTCGTGTATAATTCCGACTTAAGACACGACTGCCTGGGAATTGAATACACGACACCAAATTCTCCAATTCTAAGTGACATCTTACGTCGTGTCCTAATTCAAATTGAGAAACGACAGATAGAACTGTTATGCTTTTCACCGGTTCCGGCTTCCATAATAATGTCCCAATCGAAGAGTGCGTCCTGAAGTGCGTACGTACGTGACGCCACGAAATTCTGCTTCCGTTATCACGTGCCCATCTATTGAGACGCCACGCCATTGGTTCACCGCTAATGACCAGCGTCTTAGCGTCTTACTGCGGGATTTCCCCTTCTATTCGGTCAATACTTCTGTCTTTTCGTGGGTTGAAGGATTTAATATGCACTTAATTGCGTTTTGGTCCTTAATAAGTGATTAATTTTCACTTTTGTTTTCTTTCTTTCATATCTTAGCCAGTATATTTCAGGAGTGGGAGGGTGCTATCGAAGCTTTCCAAAGAAACTTGATTGATTAAATGATGAATATCATCTTCTCTTTTGAAATAAATAACGATTAAACAAATTAATTCGCTGTACTGCTTGAAATATATCAATGAATTTCGGTTGACTTCACTTACGTAGGATTTCAAAGGTTTCTGGCTGTGGGGGCGCTGATAGCAGGATGGTGATGCAACCGCGTAGCTACGATTTGATTTTAGGGGGGCGGGGGTAAATGCGCAGCGCGGAAGCTCTGACGTTTCATTAGATTATTATAGAAAGAAGACGATTCGTTGTACCGTTCTCGACTCTTGATCCTTGTCTGATTTTTCAAAAATAATATTTGATTCATTGTACAATAAGCAAAGATTTCGATTTTTTCCCTTCTTCTAAGGATATCTTCAGAAATGAGCATAATGCATGTGATACATTTATTGACGTTAAATCAACCAATCACCAAACAATCAGCATTCCATCATAAAATTTCTATAATTGGTTGCGGGAAAATGTTGGTCATTATTTGCCACATTATGCCTGGGCTGATGGCTATAGAATTCAAAGCTCATTTCACAACTACATTTTTTAATACAGGATAATATATGGTGCATATCTGTTGTTTCTTTTATAATCTTTTTAACACAGTCTTTCTCATCTTTCTTTGTCTGCTCCTTTTTCTTTCTATGTCCTCTTTATGTCTCTCCTCTCTATCCTTTTTCTTTTTGGGGCCGGCATCTTTTTTTTTTTTTTTTTTGGGGGGGGGGGCCGCCCCACCGCCCACCTGGTTACTCGCCTGTGGTAATGTAAAGTTCACGATATATAAGGAAGTGCGATCAGAAGCAGTGTTTCATGGAAAACTAATCAATATGAAGAATCTTTAACAATTAAACGTGGGAAGTAGTATTTTCAATATGCGCACACTCAAAGAGCCTCCCCGCTGCATTTTAAATATCAATGAAGATTAATTTGAAAACATCCAATAATTGTTAACGAGCCCCCTCATCTACATTTTCAACTTGCTCCTGATTTTGCCCTAAACTGTTTCTTTTATTATTTAAACATATTTGTGGCTTACACCCAGTAAATAAGATCGATTGATCGATCTGTATTGAAAACAAGTCAGAAAAATCTTGGAACCAGTGGGACTTGAACCTGCATCTACTACTTGCCGGGCAGCGACTCTACCACCACAAATATGTTTAAATAATAATTGAAATTTCTCCCAGGAAGCATTACATTTATTATTTTAAAAAAACTGTTTCTTGTTGGCCACTTTCAAAAGATCCCTTAAAACCATATGTTTTTTATCAGTAATAATGTAATGTACTTATTTTAAGATTCTTCAATTTAATTGTACTTATCTTCAAATCTGTGACTTTGTAATTGTTTGATTGTTTGTTTGTTTTTAATCATGATTTAGACCCCTTACGTGAATTTGGGCCTTAATGTCTGAACAATCGTTGTATAGCAGACACATAGCAAATGTCATCGGGTACTGTGCACCTGTAAGCGAATGTCAAAATGTATGGAATCAGGAACCGGTACAAAACATACAAACCCGTCGTGTCCTATTTCGAATTAAAGACACAACTCTAATTATAGGTGATATTTATGGCGTGACCTAATTCAAGTTCGAATTGGGACACGAGAAACGACAGATAGTTATGCTTTTGACCGGTCCCTGAAGGACGTACGTAGGCCTATACGTGACGCCACGAAGCTCAGCGCAGCTCCGGTTGTCACGTGCACGTCGGTTGAGACGCCACGCCATTGGTGCATCGCTGACCCACGTCTTATTGCGGGCCTTTTCCACATAGCCACATTACTGGAAAATACGTATGTTCCAGTTATGTGTGGCATTCCCCTTCTATATTCGGTCAATGCTTTGATATTCCAGTCTCGAGGCTCCACCCGAATAACGTCATTTCCCTCCGTGTCATATTGTACCATACCGAACCAGCTTTCTTGGTAGGCTACATGTCTGATAAAATACTATCGCATAAACGTCCGAGTACATTGAAGGACATCCGTTGCAGGATGTACAAACCCTTTCTATTTCACGTGAGAATGTACGTACTTCTTCCGCGGAAATTTCGTTTTATTGATTCCTTGTCGCTTTAGAAGAAAAATCATTTGAGATTTATGGAGCCAGGATATCCCATGTTTTCCTCTTATCTTATCATAGGAGGTCATAACCTGTTCCGCGCAGATGCTGTGTTTGATTTTATTTTTAAACTATGAGATTCCGCTTTAGGGGATGAACAATTATCATTACGATAGTTCACCGTAACAGTTTGGGTGCAATTAAGTTGAATCCCTTTATGCACATATGATTTTGCTGGGCGTTTTAATTAATTAAAATGAACAAAAAAGAATGGAAAGAAAGAAAGGAAGAAAATGAAAGTAAGCAAGAAAGAATGAAATCAGAAAGAAAGAAAGAAGGACAAATTGGAAGTGAGAAAGAAAGAGAGAAATTAATGTAAATCATAAAGAAATAAAACTAGAGCTTCACTTTTATCAACTACCCCAAAAGTGCCCATTTTACGTAGGGAAAATGTTCCATTTTCTTCCTTATAAGCGCCCCCCCCCTTTGTCCCCAGTGTCCCTTTTCACCCCTGATAAGTTCCCTATCCACATATGATAGGTGCCCTTGTACTTTGACAAGTGTCCCTTTTCCTTTGTAGTAAGTGTATTTTCTCCTTTTAAGAGGTCATTTCTGATGATAGCTCTTTTTGGTATGTTTGGTACCCATTTTCCTTTCAAATAAGGGGCTTTTGTCTTTCTGATTAGTACCTTTTTTTAAATTTCTATTAATGGCCCCTAATACCTTCCTTTTAAACAAAACCTTTCTCCCCTGATAAATGCCCCCATTTAAATATGATAAGTTCCGTTTGTTACATTGACTAATGTCCCTTTTTTATTATTAATAATTGCCCTTGTGCACCTTTTTAGCCACATCTAGTTTCAAAGAATCGGAGCAGCTTTGTGTCGTTACATGTTCCCCATTTCTACCACCATAATGAAAGGCAGTGTTGAAGAATATGAAAGGTTAGCCAAAATGGCGAAGTTTTCTAACCCAAAGTTCACTGCATTTTCATTGCTAAATGTCATTCATATTGATGTCAAAAAGAAATATGATTACCAAACGTGCTATGACAAGATATTTTTTAATGTTTTCCCGCATTTAACATTCATCTCATTAAGTAACAAATCACATTAAAGTTCTGATTAATTTTTTCATCATGAGATTGTGCTTAAAGTTGATACTCTAAGCAAATAAATGTCCCTTAATTTGTTACATACGGCAAGTATATGTTATTTTTAAGTTTTTCAATTACTTAGTATATCACAAAAAAATTCTGTCTACTCGAAATCCTCAATTGAAATGTCTAAAATATCCGCCTCTCTTTGCATAGAAAATCAGTCACGGCGCTGGTCTATTTTATGACCTCACGTCCGGGAGACAGTATATTCACGTACCCGGATGTTCCATAGCAAACATGTGCAGAGTGATACGATTTTCTGCATATTTTTGTTTCAAAGGCTGAAAAGTCTAATAAATCATAATTCTATGTACAATTCTTTACCTTCCCCTAGTACTTCATAGTATTAATATCAATTCCCCTTTTAAAAATTATGACATATACATGCCAACGATGTGCTATTAGTCGATATTTTCACCATGTAATTTTTGTTTTGGTGTTGAAATCGGCCCAGGCACGGAGTGAACAGTAGCTGTCTACCCATGCACAGTTCATTACCATACACTACAGCGATCTCCCGATGGTTTCTTCTTCCCCTTTCCCATGTCTTTCGCCTTCCTTGGCCCTGAACATCCTTCATCTACCAATTCTGACACCGGTAGACAGGAGCAAGTCTTTGTTAGTTGTTTTTCTTAGCTGGCAACGTCGCTTTCATTCTCTTGCAATTGCCGATAAACATATAACTAGCGCACGTACGTTCCATCACAAGCAAGCAGCGCCTAGAGCAGCGGCTTGGTCTTACCTCCCGATTCTGCTCGCTTCACGAACGTTCATGCAAGAGCCGCATCACTCGCCAAAATATTATAGAGGAAGCGCGCTTGCATGATCTCGTTCAAGTTTGATATTTTACAACATAAAATGTTTAACTGGTACTGTATCCTTTTTTGAGGCAGTCACACACATCTATGATAAGTACTATCATAGTTCTAGACCTATTCGTTTTACAAAACTGCTCATGTACATCTGATGACAATAATGCATCCGCCTATTCATAAGTGCACGATTTAACTTTAATTCCTAAGCAGTAAACTCGTCTTAAATCTCTACCAAATAGGTGAATATGAGGATATAAAAAGAAATCAGCGACTGGAAAAGGTTGCTTCGTTATTCTTCATTCAAATGAAAACAGAAACTCCATCAAATATACTCCTTAACAACAACAAATCTAAGCTATGACAGGATAGCATTTACGTAGGGATATCACTGCCATTCACTCTCACTGAGCCCATGACTCCCGTTCGTGACGTCACGGATAGAGGCCCGACTCTACGTGCACTTCCGGGTTTCAGACTTAGATATTTTGGTAGAGTTTACTCGAATAAATTCATTATTCTAAACTTGTTTTGTCGGGTGAACACCATTTGGTGTTATTATGGGGGTTAAAAGCTTTCTATTTATGTAATTATCTCAGTATTTGGGATTGTCTTAGAGTATCAACTTTAAGACCCCCATCAGGATACTTAAATTCATCTGATAATAAGATCACGTTCAACAAAAACAAAACTTAGTGCGCAGAATCCCTTCTCATTATTTTGAACAAGGGCATAACTTAATCGTCGGTTTTAAATGTTGAAATGTTCCGAGAATGCGGGCCATACTGTAGTGTGCTCAAGATGTTCGCAAAAGGTCTTGAGGACGTTAAAACTTTAAAGTTGATATATAAAGTTGGTTTTAATGAAAGCAGAAAATGGGAGGAAGAGGTCAATGAAAGTTTGAGTAAACTCCTATAACAATTAGAAAGTCTACCTCTCATTTATATATTTACGCGTGTATATTATATATAGCAACCTGACCGAACGAGCCCATTCATACATTACACTTTTGAAGAAGAAAAAATCTTAAAGTAAATCAAAATCAGTATTTTTTTAAAGATTGAGATAAGTGAGTGTTCCAAACGTGTTGTGGGTGTCAAGCGTTTAACTACTCAACTGTCCCTTTAACATCATCTATTGCTTAGCTGTTTTTAATTAGCTGATTATTTTTAAAAGAATGTTGAGTATTTCCATCTATAAGGGAAATCAAAGAGCCAATACAGCACTTAGACACTAATAATAAGTCCCTTTCGTAATATCGTTCTTGGAATTGGTGAAATGTTACAGGTTCATACAAAGGGTAGCCACGTTGTCGTCTGGTCACGATTACTTCCAATAAAATTAATGCCATCCAAGAAAAGCAGTCAAGCGCTACTATCACTACATCAGACGGTTTTTAATCTCTGTCGAAATTAGTGTCGTGATCTGACTTTTGATGTTGTTCCCCGTGCTATATTTATTTCTCATAAATAATTAAAATTTGTGATGTTTGTTCCGTGAGCAAGTCTATTTCCAGGTTTCCGGTGGTTGATTTTTTTTAGAAGGAATAATAACCTATTAAGAAATTCAATAAAGGGATTAAAACAAAAATATTAAACCACGTCAATTTGTTAAGGGGTGGGTGTTATCAATAATTTTATTAGGTTTAACTATATATATATATAAGTCATACCAATTATGAGGTCTTTATATTGTTGCAGAAGTGAGTAAGTTGTTCACAGTTAGCAAGTACAGCTCTCAGTAAAGACAGCTTTGATAGTTCTTTAAAAAATGGAGTTCATAAATTTCAATCTGATCAAGTGGAAAAGTGCGGCTCTTTCCTGTAAAAGGATTAAAGTATGGAGTATAGTGGGTGAGTTCAATTTTATCTTATTTTCCCAACTTGAAATTTCGATTCGTTTGGTTAGCACATATCGATATCTTTAAGTGATATAATGAATATGATGGTAATAATAATAGTAATAGTAATAAAATATTGATAACAAAAATAATCAAAATATTAATAATAGTATTTAGTATTATAATTGTAACAATAATAGCGGTTTCTTACATAGCGCTTTACCATTAACTGTCCAAACGCTTATAGCATTATTTTATTACGCCAGTCACTGGATTCAATTGCTATTCTGCACGTCATAAAGCACCTTATCCACTCATTGGGGAGCATTCCGGCTAGTAGCCCTTTTAAGGTGCATGTAGAACCTCTACAAGAAAAGAAAAACATGTTAATGTGATTTCTGGTTAATTTCATTAAAACTAGTCTGTTTGATAGTCTAAATATCTAAAAACCACTGATATAATGTTACCTGAATAGTGCAATATGTGCTCATTGCTGTGATAAATATATTTGCCGCCATTCCAAATCCAACATCCACTGATCAATGCATGATTATGAATACACAGGCGCACAGAAAACGACCGCAAAGACTTTCGAAAATCAACTCAAGTGCAATTTCAATACCCTATACCGTGGAAATCCAGTTCGTATCACATAGTACGTCCTTGTATTGTTAGTAATTTTCAATGGGTAATGCACAATCAGTGATATCGGAAGGAGAGACGCGACTTGGGGTTACATCGATTCAGTCCGATCTTCGCCTCCCAGGCACAGGTGACGCCAATTACTTAATATTGCCATTAACATTACTAATAAATAACAATAATAGTTTTAATTCAATAGCCAAAGTGTGATTTGTTCGAAAGTCTGTGATTTTGTTACGAGGAGATTTCGCCGGGGGACCATGCGCGAAGCGAGCGGATAACAACTATACTTTGGTGATAACATCCAGTGATGGACAAATTTAGGAAACTCAAAATTAATTCATCAATTTCAACATAATAATGACGTTTCCATTTTTTCTCGAATTTTGTTCCCGAAATTGAAAATGATTTTGATTTTGATTTAATTGTTATTGCATTATTATGTTGTTTATTCATTGGACCCCATTGAAGAACAGTAACATTATCGACGGAAATGGGCTATCCACCGAATCTATATATCTGTATATTTACACTTGTTTTATTATAATTATAGAAGAAGAAAAAAACGTCTTCAAGAATTGGAAATCTTTGATTTTGTTAACTTGAACATGGCCATTAAGTCATTTTCCATTTGATTTAAACACCGATTTGTTGATCTGCAATTATCATCTCGGAGTCAATTATCTTTCTTGGTCCATGCAGGTTTGCTAATATGTAGCTTAGATTGGATGGTTCACCCCGTGACGTCAGCTACGACGTCAGTGCCTTGTCCTAGGGCCGTATCTTATGAGATCTCAAAGAAAGTAGATCTAGCCCGTAACTCCACACTCAACCTCCTTTCAAATGTAAGTATAATTTGCAATTGTTTTGGTGGGGTGCACCAAAGACTTCAAAAATCAATCTCAGGCACATTTTAGTAGGCTTAAAAGTGTGTCACCTATTAATAAAAGGACTTAGTAACATTCTTCAGATGAGCAGGCCTGCAGATGAGAGAAAATGGTGCTAAGTTAGTGACTTCAATGCTGGATGTACAAGATAATCTGAAAGTTTGAGTGAAGACGGACCATTATTAATGGTAAAAATTGGGGAAAACAGATTTGACCGATTCCTTAATTCTCCCAACTAAATTATTACAATTTAATTACTCTTTGGGTTAATGTAAATCGTCACAAAGCAATGAATTATGTGCGGGCAAGCACTGAATCCATTGACCGGGGTAATAGTATTATTTGTAAAGCGCTTAGAGACATTTGTATTAAGCGCTATATAAAAATTAAATATTATTATTATTATTATATACCATTCCAGACATTTAGGTGTTGAAAGATTTTTTAAAGCCTATCTTATGTCTTATTTTCAAGGAAAAATGGTTGGGAAAATTCAAAAATGGTTGGGAGAATTTACTGTTTATCACTGTTAGCGGGTGTTGCACAGTGACACCTTCAAAGAAAACCTTAAATATCTATGTGGTTTGAGAATTTTTTGTTATAGGGTTAACACAGTAAAAGGAATATAAAAAGAAACATTTCATACAAAAATTACACATTTTTTTCATCAACCTTCAACAATGTTACCAAGTCACTTTAAATATGTGCAAATATGATAATGACATAGATGCATTACGTAATCGAAATATGATTTTTCATAGACAGGACAATAAGGTATTGAAGTTGTCCTTTATTGCTTGAGAGCCTCAGGTTGCAATCGTGCACGAACAGAAAAGGGAGAAAAACGTAAAATGTTGAATATTAAGATGTTTCCGTTTGGATAAAACTACTAGTCGTTATTCGAAACACAACGATTAATATGATATTTGGAATACAAAGCAAAGATAAATAATGAGAAACCCTCAATCCAAGGGTTAAAGGTTCGAATCCCAGTCCGGCACTTACGTTTTTTGGCGTGTGTGTATACAATGTGTTGTTATCTGACATGTACACACAATGTAATAATTTGGAGGCTTCCTATTTTCAATTGTATACTTTTTGTTGTCCTCCTTTTCTTGTTCAAATGTAATTTTACGAATGTACAATCTGATGTTTTATTTGATGTTCAAGAATAAAATAATTTGAATTGAATTGAATTGAACATTATTATGTCTCTACCCATCTCTAGACGCTTAAAATAATGAATATCCACTATGTTTATGCACATACTAGGATCATTGAAACGGAATGTTTTTTTCCCCTTTTTGCTTTTTGACTTTGGGTCACCTGCTCCCCGTGTCAACGCCACTGTTGGTACAACTGAAAAATAATGTTATATCTTTCAATTATATAACCAGGACTTATGTTCATCGCTGACGTCACCACTAAACCCTTTAACACAGTGTGGAATATCACCCGTACCATCTCAGCTTAGCACCAATGTTCATAACGTCACCTGGAGCGATGTAAGTCAATCAATCCGCTTGCCGATCTAGAAATGATTCTAAAGATAAATGTAAATACTCCTTGATTAATTACTCAGTTTTTAAACGGAAAGCCTGCTTTAAAAGAAAGTAGAAACACCAGATAAGCTAATGCGTACGCGTTTGTGTGGGTGTGGGTGTGCGCGTGTGTTTTATATAGTATATTTCTTGAGTTGAGGATGTTAGCAGACATCCACTGAGTGAGTAGTGTGTGTGTGTGTGTGTATATGTGTGAGTGCGTGTGTGTTGGTGTGTTTGTGTGAGGGAGGGGGGCAGGGAGGGGGCAGGGAGGGGGCAGGGAGGAGCAGGCATTATTCCAGTAAAATTACCTCCATATTTGTTTAAGTTTGTATTTATATATAAGTGAATAACATTTACAATTGACATATATATATTATGTTTAGGTACTTATACGTTTACTTTGTTGCTAAGTTATATATATACTGCAAATAAGTTTAATTATGTTTATATATAAGCAATCGATATTGAAAACGGTTATTTTATTCAATTGTATGTTATTGTTTGTATTACACATTTGGAGAAATAAAAAAAAATTGTTTTCAAAAAATATATACGAAATATATAGGAAAGTTGTGTGCCTGTGTGTGCGTGTGTTTGTGCAAATTATTATATATGTGTTTTATATCAAAATGATTATGATGAGAGTATAAACACCGGTGACTTTCTAAAATCTCAACTGTTTTGTTGTTTTATCTATTTGTTTATTTATTTATTTATCTATCTTTCTATCTATCGATTTATCACAGATAACGTCATTTACCGTATTCGAGAGATATATTAACACTACAGTTTTCTTCGAGAGGAGCATTGCACATCTGATTACAGAAGAAAATGATAGTGTTATCAATCAAAAACTGGTATCTTTGAAAAGGATTCTATACCAATTGAAAGAATATTTAATGCAGACCAGTGATAACTGTTGGGTAAGTAATTTGCTTCTCTTCACCCAAGGTATTAAATGGGCGCCCGGTAGAACGCGTAGGTCCTTGTGATGACTGCGTTCGGCAATGGAAGAACTTTTAAAATAGCGCCTAGTTGGAATGCTCCCCAGGGAGTGGAGAATATGCATACATTATGTGTGGGCGAACCTGATTCCTATTACCGGGTAATAACACATTTGTAAGCGCTGAAAGACATCGTAGATGACTTGTATTAAACAATCGATATAATCAAAATGCTATCTAATTTTATGTACTTTTGTGTACTTTTGGAAAAGTCAATGTGATACACTCGATTGTCAGAGAAAAGGTCTCATTTTTAAGCACTTTCCTACACGGAGATGTAAAAAGAAGCTCCTTTTTGGGTAATCCTTTTTACCACCCTCACAGTGTACTTCTATTCTTGTCTCTTATTATGCTTAAGCAATGCCAATGTATATGGAATGAAGTTCCTGGTATTGCTTTGATCAGAGGAGTGTGAATATACCAATGCACATTTACAGATGTCAGAGGTGCCCTTTTTAAAAGCGGTCTCATGGACAACCACTGAGTCAGACCTGTTTAAAGATGATGATGATGATCCATAGCACTACTTTGGCGCCAGTTTTCTGTTTCAAACATGTAAAGGCGCCCATTAGTTTGCAAAATGTGTTGCCACTTTGCAAATAATTCATACATGTTTACACATCTTTACGTCATATTGTGTTATTTAACGTATTGCCATTTGTATTTCTTTCCCGTCTCTTCCATGGTTACAGTGTCGATATAACACCAATCAGTCTCAAGTGACCTTTGACTCCAACGCGTCATCAACAAGGACTTGCTCCGTTATAGAAAGTCTTCGGGAGTTTCTCGTCACTGCGCTCGACGGATTTTCAAACAACGCTGTCGGTAATCTACGTCTTTCGTGTTGACCCGACCTTGGTTTCGATGTAGGATTCATAAAATGTCCGAACTTGAATTTTGAATGATGAAAAGACAGTTTAAAAGTTGATGTTGGAAGCAAACTTATAATTATGGATGGCGATTTTGATATAGGATTCCCTTGAAATCAATCCTTCGATTTACCATTTCTCGTTTCATTATTAATTATTATTTTCATTGAAAAAAAAGAATCATTATTGAAGGTGAACATTGATTCCACCCAATGTCTTAATAAACTGTGAATGTTTTTTTAAAAAACTTTTCATGGATATAACGTCATATTAACGTGTCCAGAATAATTTTCAATAACTATGGATGACGATTTTGATATGGAATTCCGTTGAAATCAACCCTTTAGAAAATTACCATTTATTATTTCTTTATTCATCATTATTTTTAATTGAAAAGAATCTTTATTGAAGGTGAACAATGGTACCACCAAATGTCTCAATAAACGTTGATCGTTTATCTTAAGACTTTAATAGATAACAAAATCGTCATATTGACGTGTCCAGAATAATTTTCAATAACTGGTAGCAGAATAAGGTCTGAAACATTTACAATGACTATAACCTCGAGGTCTCATCTGACTATATGACCGTCTTATCATGTTCGCTGGTCGACAATGGGGACGGCGTATTACAAACACGATTGCTACTATTTCGAAAAGTCAGCTCAAGGGCAATTTAAATAATCTATCTCTCATCTTACAGACATCATGTTCGACATTTTTTTCTTCTAGAAAGTATTTGCTATCGTATTCAAATTAAAAAGGGGACCGTGCCTGCCTTTAGATAGACTTCATTTGCATGAATGAAAGTAACTTAAAATGAAATACATACTCAAAAGAAGTAGAGTCACTATAATCATGTCAATAACATTGACATTTCTAAGGAATTTAAGGAAGAATACAAGAATGTGAGATGATATTTCGCTCTCATAATAAACATGATCGGACCACTAAATCGTGTCAAAATTCTCCCGTACAATCAGAATATCCTTGGGGGTTTAATGTCAAAGCTCGAATTCATCGTTTTGTTAAGTCGTTTTCTGTCGTAGAAAAACATTTGTGCCTGAAAAATGATAAATTGTCAATTTGAGAGACATTGTAGAATAAAGATTGTATATGCATAACCGCAATAGATGTATGTTTCGTATATCTGAAGTCAATATTGTACTTAATTGTGGTAATATTTTCGTTTTGATTAGGAACAGACATGCCATTGATTATTTTTAGAGCTATGACTACATTTCAAAACTATGCATTTATATTTCATTGTTAAGTTAAATGGATGGATAAAATACAATTGGTAGGTTAATGAAAGAAGATACGAGCAATGTGCAAAGGATGTAATATAATAAATAAGAGAAAGAGAGAGAGAGAAAGACAGAAATAGAGAGACAGAGATAGAGGCAGAGAGGGGAGAGAGAAAGAGAGAGGCGGAAAGTAAGATGGAAAGATGGATAGATATATATATAGAGAGAGAGAGAGAGGGAGGGAGACAGACAGAGACAAGGGAAATGTGTAAGAGAAAGGGAGCTGATAAAATACAGTTCATACGAGAAAAAAAAAAGAATTAAATGGAAGATCAATATTTAGCGCCATGTTTGTAAAAGAGATCCCTGCTGAAGTTTTACAAGTTAAAAGTCCACTCCTCGTCGCCCATTAAAACCCGCTCGAATCTCAGCAACACCATTTACTATCTTTTCCCGACTTCACCCCCTTTGATCTCCATTCCTCCATTCCTTCTATTGTATCTCCTTCTTGAATTCCAGTTTACTTATCTCCACTAATTCTTTTCCTTTTTTTATCTCACTTTATTCTATCTTACTCATATCCCCCCCCCGTCTCCCCCTCTCTTACTTTTCATTTGTCCACTCTCCCCTCTCATCCTCCTTTTTTTTCTCTATTCCCTTTCTCCCCCACCTCTCTCTCTCTCTCTCTCTCTCTTACAAGATTCAGTCTTCATTCAACCTTCTTTTCCAATCTCAATCTTTCTATCAAAAGGTACACGAGAATGAAGCCTTATAATTCAACAAGTAGATTAGTTACAATGATACTTTTAAAATCTATTTTACCCTCACATTAATTTTTTGTCACTCCGAATAGCCAGAGACATTTTATGTTCAATGTAACCCACATTAAAAAAAATAGCAATTCATCATTTAAATGTAAGTACAGTTTATTTGGAGCTGACAATTTTAAGTAGTACAATCGCAAATTACATTTCTGGGCTCTGAATTGTCATTGTGTGAACATTTTCAACTCTTCTCTTCAATTGAATACCTCAATTTTATCATCAATGCAAGAAAAATGATAGCAAAGTCTTTGAAGAAATCAATGTGAGCCAATTTTTCAATAGCCTTGTGCATCACCTATTGAAACGCGAAAAAAAAAGATGTATTACGTAATCTGAACATGATTTCAATGGCCAATACACATAGGGTAATGAAAATACCTGCAGGTTGATTTCTAGAAAGTCTTTGTGATCGTGTTGAAACCTATTACAAAGGACAATGCCTTAAACACTATAACCTGAATCCTTGAATACATATAAATAGTCTAGCTAACAACATAAAATATTATACAACTCAATATTCATATTCCTTTGGCATATGCCATTTCGACACATTAGATGCCATGTTCAATTGACCAGCTATAACATTACATTATATTAAGTAGTTTAATAGATTTGACACAATAGAGATATAATATACTCCAAAAGTATATTAGTAGATCTAGATCAGACTATTCAATCAGCCAGTAGGCTATACACTCCACCACTACAATAATTTATGATATTAATAACGATAACATAAAGAAAAGGGACAGACTGATAATCATAATTAAAGGAATATAAAACATACTTTGGCCCTGCATCAGTATAATACCAGGCCTTACAGACACTTGTAGTAATTCTGAATTTACCGAATTCCATTTTTTTTTAGACATCTACATATGAATACTCCATCTAGCTAAAGATATTTTATATGTCATTGCAATAAAGTTATGATTTCTAAATACTGAAATGAATATCGAGTTCTTATATACATATACCTGTGTGTTAGGAAGCTATGTTACCTCTTTAAAAATGATAACTATCAAGAATATTCTGTGTTTGTTAAGATTCTGTGAATTTAAAGCACTTAAAAGTTTGAAAGACATTTAGTATATTACTGAATACAGATCTACCAGTGCACTAGAATTAATTCATATCTCAAAAAGGTTGCTATTATATTTGACTATATTTGATTTCCCTTCAGTTCAGATACACAAACTAAAGACATAATTATACTTATAACAAAGCAACAACAAAAATGCTAATGTACATCAGAATTCAAATGAGAATCTCTAAATATGATGTTTCAATAGGCAAATAAACTTCAGGATTTGAAAATGTCACCTCTTTCTATTCTATCAGCTCATTTCTTCAATTATAATATGTACAACCATGTATCGAATCGAACTATCTATAACCTATACAGAGGGAACAACAATGTCATATAAATACAATATTAAGTACTGGTTTTTCATGACAATATCTGTGTACATATTTTGAAATA
Organism: Strongylocentrotus droebachiensis; assembly: GCA_035222895.1. Taxonomy (NCBI): domain Eukaryota; kingdom Metazoa; phylum Echinodermata; class Echinoidea; order Camarodonta; family Strongylocentrotidae; genus Strongylocentrotus; species Strongylocentrotus droebachiensis. The sequence continues at coordinate 100,668 of JAVYIG010000219.1, forward strand.
TTCAGCAATAAAATTATAATACATCCAACATGTTGAGAAATTCATATCTATTTTGTTTGTAACAAGTGAAAAGTTAAAGACTTGTACCCAAAAGCCATGGATAATCTAGAAAATGATCTTTAAAGAAATTCTTGGAATTTCTCTATTTCTATAATTATTGACATAACTTCATAACTTCTAACTTTCATCTAAACCTGTTTACTACTAATAGTTCAAGATAATTGGGGATATAACTTCATACTCTCAAAACAAAATGCTATTAGTATTGCAAAAACTGAATATACAAATCTTTCAACATATATAATCGCAGCTGATAAAATAATTGTGAAGAAGTGAGCAATGGAATGTGCATAAACCGCAACTCCAATTTAAATAGTCTATGAAGTCTTTGTGTTTTTTGTTACGACTACACAATGTTTAGATACAACGTAAAGTGTAGTACATGTCACATTACTGCATCTTATAACACAGAACTATAAAGTGAGTACACGTAGGATCTGTGTTGCGCGCAGTAGCCATTCCATTACATTTCTGGTCTAACGCATATATGGATGAGCCTTAAGAATGTAAATAGCAAAGAATATACAAATCACTGTTGAATTTTTCACAAACAGTCTTGGTGCATCAATATTTTCATCCTGGTATACATACAATCATGTACATGTAAAGTGAATAAATGCATGCTAAAAGCAAGTAGGTATTAACTCCATGTGTAGGTACGATTTTGACTTAATGCCTTTCTGGCTCTCAGTAGAAGGTATGCGTTTCATTCATTTCTAACCGATGATGTTATTCAAGGTTACGTCCTCAATTCATCTCTTTATCATGTCCCTGATATTAATTAAAAACATAAAAAAACCATACACATATCTTGGCGAAGACGATTGTAAATGTTTTCACGGAATAAACCCAGGTGAGAAATTTAAAACATAATGAATACCGTGCACATATCTTGGCCAAGATGATTGTAAATGTTTTCCCAGAATAAACCTAAGTGAGAAATTTAAGACAAGTCACTTTCGTAACATGAAACTGTTGCGAATTGCAAACAATAGAGATTATCACTACAAATCACAAAATCTCAGTTGTTGTGTCAATATATCACGACAGGAAACTTTCCCAAATCTTAAACACTGACAAAATTTGTGAATATTCCTTGAAGCAAAAATTTCTAGTTTGACAGTATGCTTATAATAGCATGATGAATTACATCATATCATGTTTAGTCTGGTGTTTCTCATTACCTTTGACCTTTGACCTGCTATGACAATGCTCGTGTTCCTATGGAGACATGAAGCATTTTCAGCAAGGGGCGTGAATACACCACATTCACAAAGGACCAAGGGATTTTGACACACGTAAACAACAATAACACTTGAAAAAGCACATGCTTTTACAGTCCAACAAATCTACCGTCCAGGCAACTTTGTGTTAGTTAATGATAAATGCTATAGATAATGTTAAATGAAATCCTATTTCAACTGTCATAGTGTCTGTAATATGAGCTAAAAGAGCATTCAGTCTGTGTTGAAGTATAAGAGATGTCCTTTTTGCTCCAATTAGATGATATAATACCACCTATACTATCATCCGCTGAATGAGATGGGCATAAAAGTTCTTTTAACACAAAGTCAAACCCTTCTTATATGCAGCTGACAACAGAACTCTTTGTATGTACATGTACTTTCAATCTTTAAATTCAAACTGTTTCACTTTTTAGCTGTAATTATGAATATTGTAGACAAATTTCACCAATAAATAAATCATTATCACATATATATAAATGTAGTTATATTGGTCCATTTCAATACAAAGAATATATAAATTAATTCTCAAAAATTTGACACATACAAAGCTGGAAGATATCTCATCTTAAAATCAAGGCAGCGTGTTTGATGAAAGACACATGAGTAAATGCAAGGTATTCTTGCAATATTCTGAGTACAATACTTTGAATATTTGAATCTTGAATATGTTATTGCTTGATTTGATAGACTGATTTGTTTTGGAATTATGAAGGCCTTGGTAATATGTCAATGATGCAACGCAGTACTACTTACAGTATTATCAGTTTATCACTGTTTACATGTATATTTTTAAAGAAGCAAATTTCAACAGATAAGTACGATACAACATGCAAATATTAGTACAATGCTATAAGGTTTCCATTATTCATTGTTGAGAGTATTGGGTGTCAGTTTCAGTGCTGTAAGTGAGTACAGTTATAATAAATATAAAATATTTAGCTCTCATTTAAAATTTTCTATGAGCAATATATCATTTCATTTGTATCATTCCCACGTTAATTGCTATTGAAATGGTAAATTACATGCAATCAGTTAATGCAGATACTCTGTGAAAATAGCTTTGAAAATATGGTAGCCTTTATGTCTTTTCAGTAATACATGTAATATCCTTTATGTAATATTGGATTATCATCGATATTACAATTTCTATTGTATCTCCTATTTGAACTAATCATAACACTTTCTCAATATCAATATAACTTTCTCCACATGAATATATATCATACAAAACTATTCACAATCAAAATTGTGCAAAATTCTTTGCAAAATAGTGCAAATGAATTGGGAATTTATACTTTAGGGAATTATGTATATACTATCACATGATCTATGGGCCTTATACTTACTACAAATCTGAGAAACAATAATATACTTCGACTAAAATAATATTAGTCCCTCAGAATACTTTAAATTAGTTAAGAAGCATTCTATAGACAGAAGCAGAAGTTTGTGAAATGAAGAAGTAAAATGAGTGAAGCAGATTTGTTTTCTATTATGTACAATCAATATAGAGTATTAATGGTAGTCTAACATCTAAAAAATACAAGAAGAAATGGCTTTTTATGGTATGTCTGCCTCTTTTCAGCTTTAATGCCGAGCAGCATAAACTGAAGGACTGGTCCCAGCTATTTTGACAACAACTACGATTTAATTACATCTGATCAGTGCATTGCGTTTACAGACCAGACCAAATATGCAGTGAAAGGACACATTTGATTTCCATTTATGTTCAGATGTATACAATACTAAGTAATGTATAGGACACCAACTGACCAAAAACCTTGGACGCGCCCTGATAAATCTCAGCCATATTCATCGCTACCTTACTGCCGATTATTCAGATTGTTTCTATTAAAATGTTAATCAAGTTGATGGACCTTGACCAATCGTTGACATTCCTGACCGTCTGCTCACCTCACATGTTGTTTGTTCATGTTGGTCAGCATCTGGCTGATGTAAGAGGTCAGAAGATCATCCATCTTGTAGCCCTGTAAAACAATGAAAAGGAAAAATGAAAATCAATATCTCTTTGATAGCTCCAGAAAGGAAACCAGTTGCATTACAATTAGTAGTATATTGGTGAAAAAATACAAGATGTCATAGATATTTTTGTATTGTGAAAGTGTAAAAAGAACCTCAAAAGAATTAATGTAGACCTTTTTATTCCATTGTATCACCAAGTAAGGATACTATAAGAGCCACTTAAACTTAATAACCTAAATAAGGCTGCATAATACAATATAATCAAGACTGGATTTTGAAACAAATGTCAACTAGGACAAAATAAAAGTGACCTCACAAGTTTCCTTCATTTCCAAACACTGCCATTGATGCATATTCATAACAGACATAAACACAAAATAAGCTTGCAAAGATAGTGGCCCGAATTCACAAAGGAGGTTTGTCGACAAACCTAGGGTATGTGCGTAATATGACAGTAACAGTACCGTCCCTTACACATAATTCTGTTTACAAAAGAATAAATATTATAACAGACAGTAAATAACTGGGCTTTTGTCTGATGCAGCTATGATTGAGTCAGCTCAAAAAGAGTACTGTACCCAACATGCAGCCCTGTGGGACCGCTCAAAGTTATATTGACTCACCAGAGAGGTTTCACAGAGAAGCTTGGTACCACCGACCAGATTGCCGATGGTCATGTGGAAGTAGGTGTTACCAGAGCTCCAGTTGGAGATCTTGGTGAATGGATAAGTTGCCAACGGTTCCTAAAGAACAAAACAATAAATACAGGTTTCATTAGACTGTTTATTTATCAGTGCATAAATATAAGACCACAGTTGAAATTGATCATTGTGTTATAAGAACTGAATAAGTTTGAAAAATATTTCCTGAAAAAACCTATAGTCGCCTTTGATGTATGATGCAACAGCGTGAGTTGCAATTCGAGTATCTTAGCCCGAGTGTAACTTTATGACCTATCATATGTCCATCAAATTATATATAGGTTTAGGCCCATTTGTGATCAAATATCCACATATCCAGCACAAATCTGCAGAAAATTGCAAATATATTATTCTTAATACCTACATTCTTATGACAAAATGAAATATGTATTAAATGTCACATAAGGGTTTGGATAGATATGCTTCTGCAACACTTTGCTTCAAATAAAATGCAGCAGTTACGTTGGTTACATGAAGATAAAAACTATTTATTATGATGCTTGTATGCATGTCCTTAACAGAATGTATAAGATATTTGTACATGGTCTAAAATGTAACACCATTTTTTTTAAAGTGACAAAATAGATCTACCTCCTTTGCTTCTCAACTCTTCATTTACAGTAATGAATTTTTGATAGTTATCATGATGTATTAAATAGGAATTTCTTACCTTGTTCCTTGGATCAATAAGATTGACTCCATGTTTGTTAATAGCAATCAGCAGAATATCTGGAAGATGATTGGCTGATGTTTGCTGTAAGAATGAAACAAAACACAACATGTAAAAGGGTAGAAAAACAGCAGGTACTGTGGATTTGATAAGCAGTGTAAGAAGAGCAGATACATGTAATAACAGCTGTTGTTGTGAACATAATCGATTTTTTTTTCCTATTCAGGCACAGTGCAGCCCACCGATTTTCATCTCATTAAATGCATGTTTGTTCAAAAACCCCAACAACACATAAATGAGAGCAACTGCAAAAATATACATGTACAAAAAAGCCCTGTTTATGCCCCCCCCCCCTTTTTTGGGGGGGTCTTCTTCCTGTTCCTTCCCTTCCCCCTCTCCCCCTTTTCTTTCCCACTCCTCCCTTCCCCCTCCTCCCCCTTCTTTTCCCCTATTCTCTCTTTCCCCTCCATCCTCACCCTTACCCCTCCTCCCTCTACTCTCTTCTCATCTCTCCCCCTAATTCTTCAACATCATGCAACTTAATCCTGTGGATGTGCATGTGCATGTGCATAGACATCCTGAAGACATCATATGAATAGTTATTAGTGAAACACACAGCAAAAGAAAAGTAAGTAAACATGGGAAAGGTGGCAATAACATATAAGAGTTCAAGTCTCATTATTTGCTTAAAACCAGAAGGACATTAGCTCAACTTTTGAATAAGATTATTTTTAACTCCATACATATACATTTATCTGGGTACCTTTTCTGAGGAAAGTCTTTTATGTTTTGCTTTAAGTGAGATTAAAGATTTTCTGGAGTGTCAAGTTCTGATATCATATATTATACACACAAAACATACCATATTGATATTGGGGAAAACGTGTTTAAAAGTACAGCACACTCTAACATGCATTTCAACGCAGTTCATTTCAAAGTCATGCTTTTTAACATCACATCACATCTTTTTCTTGCTTTGATCATCCATTTCATTCCTCTCATTAGAAATATCGTGATCAGGCCCAGCAGAATTGATTGTTTTTGTTGATAAATTATTCCCCCCCCCCAAAAAAAAAGAAGAAATTGTTGATTACAATTCCATCAGAAATATTCAACAGAACACAAGATTATAATTGAACTTATAAATCCTTTATCAGTTACTTATAATAGAATTGATGGCTAATATGCAGAGCTGCCAATTTTTGTTTTGTTTCCCTTAAAATTACGGTTATACGTTTTTTCTGCATAAAATACGCTTTTTAATATCTTTTATATTTTTCTTTTTTCTACATACCGCACGTCAAACAACTGCCCTAAAATATTGATTTGATCACAAATTCAATAAAAAACTAAGGTTAAAACATACTTGAAGAGAAAAATATTCTCAAAAAGAACAAAACGCTGATAATACCAAAAAACTACCTACTTGTACATAAACTATAGGTCCTAATATGGAAAAAACAGCATAAGGAATTGACATTTCTGCATTGGAAGTGTGACGCGCATGGTTGTAAGTTTGTTGTAATGAATTCCTTTTTTTTGCTTGAAATTCCTTTTTTTTGCCATCATGGTTTCTTTTGGTCGCACAAGGTTGGCAGCTCTGCAAATGGTATCTCTTTATTATCAGAGAAGATTTATAACTCATGCGGATTGATATGATATATATTTTTATCGTGGTATAAAACTGAAGCATGAACATGTTTTCATGATCGGCATTTGTATATTGATTACTTTTGATTATGATTATTCTTGCTTATTGTGATGGTATTAAGAGTAATAAAAGTCATTCTACATGCTGACACCAATTTCTCCAAAAGCAACAGTTTTCTTCTCTCCATTGTATTATTCTAGCTCCCCTGTTCCCTGATAAGGGCATTACAATATGATCTTCCACATCCAGATACATTTTAATGATATTGTAATTTCTATTTCATAATGTTGTAATTAAGATGCATAATTATTATATTGAATATAATAATTTGTATTTAAGTTGAATTTGAATATTTCACATGGTTTATGATAATTCTGAGTCCATATCTGGTTTATTTATATATTTCAATCGATTTCGATGCAGTCCTTATTTCGTGTAATGTCACATTCTTTTTTGCCGTTTACTTGTAATTCAATGTTTTTAACATGTTTCTTTAGTATTTTTCACTTTTCCTTCCTTATCCTTTCTTCTTTCTCTTGCGCTTAGAAACATTGTATGAAGCGCATTATAAATATAATGTATTATTATTATTATAAGTCAAATGGAATATCAATGTTTTGTGCAGGTTTTTATAATATTATATACATATGAAAGAACATAATCATATTCTTAATCTATATGAACTTTAAAAGGGAAGTCCCCTTCTTTATTATCTTTAATGCGGAAACAGCCATGCAGAATAATATTCAATTTCATGATTTTCACGCCTATAGTTGTGCAGCTTTAGCAAATTTTACATCTCATAATGGCTGGTGTAACAGATATTCAAGCATCTATATATAAAGATGTCATGCACATGCAGAGAAAATATTCAACTCACCGCCACCTCAGAATTGTTAATTTGAGGACACTGAATAGGATACATGGTAGACTCTAACATAGAAGACTAAGAAAAGAAAGAATGGTTCCACACTGTAGTCCCACATTTTGCAAGTAAAACACACAAGATTGAAGGAAAGAGAGAAAGATTCTACAAAGTCATCCCACATACTGCAAGTAAAATTGTAAGTAAAATATAGAAGACTAAATGAAAGAAAGATTCTACAATGTAGTCCCACATAAACAAAGAAATTCCATGAGAGAAAGGTTAATAAAACATTGAAATATGCAGAAGTAACAAAGTGATGATATTGGTCTCTAGAAGAAAAAGCGTAACCAAGTAAAGGGGGTACAGATGATTTAGAAACATGACTGATAAAAAAGTTGAACTTCACTACAGTTAATAAGAATACATGATACAAAGGAAGATTCTCATAGAAGAAGTTTTTGTAAAAATTAGAATAATAACCAACATCATTAATGTTATCAGAAAAATCATGACTACATACTACATGTTCCATCATCATCACCACTACCACCACCCACCACAACCGTCATCATCATCATCATCATTGTTATCATCATCATCATCCCCATCATCATCATCATCGTCATCCTTACCCTGACTTCAAAGAAAGCTGATCCAAAAGTCTGCCATCTGTAGATGATCTTGAGGAAGGCTATCTTGGCATCGTCCTGTGACTTCCCGGCATGCTTGTTGTAAGCTCCAATGATGGTCTAAAACAAATTCAAGGATGATATGATATAATCATTTGCATAGGGGTGCATACATTCAATCCATGAAAGTCAACAAAACAATGCATTAAAAAATGTACGTTCAAAATTTATGTCTAATACAATCAATAATCAATAATTTCCTCTCTGGCTCGACTTATAGCTTTAAATGTAATAATGAGCCCCATGTCAAACGTATCTCATGTTAAATTTCTATGCCATTTCAATTCATGGATGAATGCAATTCAAAGAATTGTATAGAAAAGAGTCAGTCTATTTCCTTTTCATTCTTGTCATTACTTTCTAAGTACTCACCCGCTTCCATTCCTCTGGGGATTGCACCCTCTGTAGGTCAGCTGGAACCAATTCCTTCAGGAGACGCGGGATGCTTTGGAACTCTGTCTTGTCGTTGTCGAAGCGGACCCGGTACTGGAGCGCCGCCAATTGTGCTGCCTCCTCCTTGCCGCACTTGTGGTAGCCACGCAGCAACTTGGGCAACTCCTGGTGGTAGTGGAAGATGATGTCGGCGTTTCGGTCCTTGCCAGGGACAGTGTTGGTCCAGAGTTTCTTCATGAAGAACACTTGGTATGTCAGAGGCACACCACCTAGGTTAAAGTTAAGGTACAACGTAAAGAGATAATAAAGGCAAGCTCACATAATCACAAATATATACATAATTCATACTATTGCACAATTTTTTTCAAAAAGATGTTTTACATATTCTCAAAATTTCAATCGTAAAATACTATTCATGAAATGTTCTTCTCTAAACAGATTTTTAAAACACCTCGAAAAAAACAGAAATTCAAGATTTTGTAGTAATTGACAGAAAGAAAGTTAAAAAAAAAAAAAAAGATTATAACATGTTTTTGTGTGAGGACTTCAAACAGGATGGGAATTATAAACCTATTTGTCCCGTGACACTTACTCCTGCAAAACAATGATTTTTGGTCAATTTCCAACAGTCCAAAAAAAAAAAAAAACAGAATTCTCAACTTCAATCCTGGACACCAAACATAACCCTTAACGCAATCTACTACCTAATTGCAACCTTATACCTTTCTTAAAAATAGAGCCCGATGCAGTATTCACATACAATGAACAACCCACTACTAGAACTAAACGATAGAAGATAACCATATTCTACATGCATGTATCTTACCATCTCGGTTTGGCCTTGCTTTACGGATCCAGTCCGTCAGATGGCGGACAAAATCAAAGAAGAAATCTCCTTCAGGTACACTGATCACTGCAGGCAAAGGAAAACAAAGGATATCGACACATTCAGAACCAGGTGTAAAAGTATCTTTGTGAACACATGGGTGAGACGGCGAGCACTTATACCAGTGAATATATAAGATGTGTTGTATATAGTTGTATATTGTTTGTATTGTTGTATATAGCTAGGTAACAATTTAATGGGCTTATTTTCTTGCTCTGGATATTCTTTTAATTGGTGTAAACTTTTTTTGAATAGAGAGGCATTACACTTAACATCAAGTAAGTTTTCATTCATTAAGTGTTACTGACATGAATGAATGAAGTAATGTATAAAGGGCATTTTTGGTGGTGATATTGTTAATAAACTTTCATTTAAGTCCCTCTCTCTCAGCAAACAGAATCAATCTAGAAAAAGATCAAACAGTATTTCATGACATATTGTTATCATTCAAAATATTTTCATGTTAAAATTCTCTTTTAGGCTCTTATTAACACTATAAAATTAAGAGACACAACAAATTTGACAGCACTTTATCAACAAAGATTTTTTTAATTTTAATTTCACTCTATCAAACTTATGGCAGCACAGTCAAAATAACAATTCATTTGATAAAACCTACTATTACAAAGATTTTCTTTTTTAATGTCTAAACTCTAGCTCAGCATCCAGTCTATCTATAATCCTTGCTTACCTTTATCAACAATCTTGACAAAGAGACTGAACCCTTCTGGTGAGATAAGTCTCAATCTCGTACTGATGCTACGGCAGAAGTCCTTGGCCCTGGTTCCAGAGTCTACCTCAAAGGCCTAGAAATGAGATGAACATGTGTCATTGGTAAAAAATGTAAAGAAATCTTAAGTACCACAATAAAGTTATCTGTCTCTGCTGCAAGGATTTTTTTGGTGTATTGTGTGTTCTTATTAATGCTTACACTTATTAATAAACAATCAAACTCTTGCACTGTTCCAATTTTGGGCTTTCAGTATTTATTTCTTTGTTTTATTCGTTTCAAACATCTTTCAATATCTGTTTCTTGATTAGAAAGAGACCAATGGGCATATAGAAACCAAACTGCATTTATATTTTAGGGAGGGATTGCGCCAACGGCGGAAGGGGTCAAACGTGAAAACTCACCTCATCGGTATCATCAGGGAAGTAGACTTTGTGGAAGATCTGAGTGGTCTTGTGCTGAATAGCCTCGACCTCCACCAGATGAGGAGGGTACTTGCGCTGGCCGAACCTCATCGTCTTCTGCAGTCGGTTGAGGCAGTTGAGGGCCAGCTGGTGGCGAGCTGAGCGTAGGAACTTGGTGACCTCCGGTAGCATGGTCTGACTGCAGGCGAAGATACCTGTCAGGAGCCACATCAGCTCCCAGCCACGTTCATTACTTAGTCTGAAACAAAACAGGGAAACAATTGGTGATTTTTTCCAAATCCAAGGGTATTTCATACAGCGCCTTTCCTTGCAGTACCAAAGCACTGCACACATCCCCTCACATGTTTGGGCTACTCAAACAGTAACATATCACTACAAACAAAGATCCAAATCAATCACAAGTCCTCTCATCAATCCCATTTTTTTGCAGTCTCCCATCTATTATGTACATAGTTGTGATTGATATTCACCGCAAATAAATTGTAATTAATATCAACTCTTTAGAAGACAGGAATCAGATGAGTCAACAAAATACTCATGCACCATGTGAATGAAGTTTCCCTAATGAATACAAAAATTCCATCCATTCTCGAGCAAAAAGAATGGGATGTCCATAGTTTCTTGGTCAAATCAACAGATGAGGCTGCCACCCTTCTCTCTTGGTTTCTGATCGGAGGTTGGCAATTGGAAGACAAGAAAGAAGCATGTCTAAACTTTCCAGAACATATATGCTTTATGGATCTACATTTAAGGGACCTACGGCTGTACATGGCCTTGTAATGGTCATGAATATAACACACCAAACATACCTCACTTCAACACGTAGGTGAATAATGACTCCATCTTTTACCTGTGCACCTCAATGCTCTAAAAAATGGACATCAATATTTTGTTGATGAAATATGGCATTTCTACCGGGTAAAGTCCATCAGCTCTTAACATTTTAACAATCACTCTCACAACAATAACTCCTCACATTTTCTGCATACACTCTATGGTGTCCAGAAAGGCTGCATGACAGGACACAGTTGGTGGTAAACAAACGCTCACAATCATCAACCAAAGATATTGTACATGTATATCAATGATGAGCAGGCCAAATGCACAATGATATGTTTCATAGTTTCATGTATTAACAAAGAGAACCCTTTTCGATGCATTTCAAAGACGCATCTCACTTCTTGGTCTTTTGCCTTTTCTGATATATAATACAAGGCTCCAGGAACAACTCCTCCACAGCCAATATCCTACATGTTCAAGTACGAAATCCCTAACTACAACACTGTAATTGACCCAATTCCTTAACCTAACCCTAACCTTAAACCTACACCCAACCTTAAAAACAAAATTACTACCCTATCCCCTTTGAAAAAATAAGGAATGGAGCAAATATCTGTCACCCTTGTCTTCTCTTGACCCAAGATCTAGGATCCTAGTACTATACTTTATCTAGGCGTGTTGTGGTCTAGTGGATAAGTCTCCAGAATACAAGGTCCGGTTCGAATCCCTGCTGCAGCACTAAAATCCTTTAGCAAGTTATTAATCTACATTCGCCACACTCAACCCGGAAAAGGTAAGTGGGTGCCTGGCAGAATTAATTCCTTGAAAAAAAAGTGCTAGGGAGACATATTGACAGTCATGCTAAAGCTGGCGTAATAGTTGTGGAGCACCAGGAGTGTCAAGTCTGACAGACAGGAGTGCTATATATAAGAATCCCCTATTATTATGATTATTCCACTCCGAGATTAATATACTGATTTTCTTTCATTCTGATGTTAAAGCTAATATTTAATGATTAAACACAACAAAGGTATATTCATGATTATGAAGTTCTGAAGATGTAACTAATGCACAATAAATGACATGGTCACCCAAAAATATAACTGATGTAATTTGTGATGTGCAACTTCATGGCTGCAAACTCATGATGAAAAACATAATTTTGCATAAAGCCTATCCCATCTTGCCCAACACAGCATCCCCAAAACTCTTCATTACTGCATTCAAAGTGGTTTGCTTCATCACTTCATGTGCGACATGGTGTTAATTCAATCCCAAAGTCCAACAAAACTTGGATTTTTCTGTGCTTAAAAAAAATTAACACCATTTATCTCACCTATTGAACCTTCTTGGGTCCTTCAAATCCAACCTCTTAGAGTTTCTTTTACAAGAAAAATGTCGCATAATCGAATGAAGAGATTTAGCTTCTTACAGAAAGTTTTGCTTTTTACAGCTTCATTTACATGTTAAAGATTGTCTATACATATGGATAAACCATGAAGTCCAAGTTTGTCCCATATCTCTGCTGGTCTTGCCATCTCTCTGTGGGTGTGATCGCAATGTTTTAACCCAAATCATTTACAACATTCAAATGTCAGTGAGATATTCTGGTAACAAAGGCTTATTTTGATGCTACAGATGATGTTTTATTTAGCCCAACTCCAAAACCAATACAATATAAAAACAGCCATCATTTTGATCAATTACAATATTTCAGAGAGTGATTAGAAATACATGTAACATTTCCTTTTGGACAAATTCTGATATAACTTGAACTTTAGTGTACATATATTATTTGCAAGGAATGCTAGATAACGGGGATATACCCCCCTGTACAATGACCCTTCCGGCCTGATGGCTCTAGCTGGATAACAATATCAGCACCTTACTTAGAGATAGCATGTATAGACTCCTCATGGGTTTAATACATGAGTAGTGGAGCTAGGTTCCACCATTGCAGTTGTTGGAATGTACATACCAGGATGCATATCTCTAGTAATATTGGCCTGTATATGCATGTATGTAGCCTTATGCAACCAGTGACGAATGAATAATTTTCAGTACAAATTCAAGAAAAATACCCAAACAGATCAAGAATCAGAAACACAAGCCTTGATCGACAAATAACTGCACTTCAACTTCAACCGACTCACCCCAATTTATAATGAAGTCGTCTGAGAAAGATTAAGGACAAACAGAAAACAACTTGAATGAAAGTAAATCAGATGATAGATGCACGGTCTGAGTAATACCAGACTGAAGCTACAATGTATCGTGCCTTCAGATGGAGGGGGTAAAGGCTCGTTCACATATATATATATACAACACAGTGGCATGTTTTCTTTAAATTTAAGTTTTAACGATCGGAAAGTGGGAGAAAAAAACAGTATCTATATACTCTGAAGATTCTAAGATACTAACTTATCTGTGCGTTATACACTGTAAGATACAGAGATGTAAGGCGCAATATGCTAAATCTTGCCTCGGCGGTTTACTGGGGCATTTGGGAGCGAAGCTTGAGGATGCCTTCCCCCGGCTGATTCGTACAAACGTCAATAAACGGTCCTCCACATGTCCATACACAAGCAGAAGTGCACATTCTTTCTCTCTTTTTCTGTCACCATCTTTCTTACACATGTAGATCTATCTGCCTCCCACTCTCCCATTCCTTGATTGCCCCCCCCCCCAATCCAAATAAAGTCACCTGTTTTTGTTGTATAGTTGCTTGCTGACTTTTCTTTCCTTTCTCTCTCCCTCCCTCTCTCTCTCTCTTTCTCTCTCCCTACCTCTCTCTCTCTATCTCTCTCTTTCTTTCTCTTCCCCTCTCTCTCTCTCTCTTTCTCTTCCCCCCTCTCTCTCTCTCTTTCTCTCTCTCTCTCTCTCTCTCTCTCTTTTGCTGGTTCTTTCTTACTCCTCACACTGTCCTCCACATTCCCTGGAGCAAATTTCATCCAAAGAATTACTCACCCATTCCTGTTATCCGTGAGTTGTTTAATGATCTGACAGTAAACCTCATCCTTGAGGGGCTCCGTCTTCAGCGCTGGCTCATAAATCCTGTCCGTCAGGTCGTTGCCATGTCTGGTAATCCTCTTGCCAGGGAAATCCCCCATATATCTCAAAATAGGTGCACAGAAGTCAAGGACAAAGCTATTTGATATTGCGAGTATATCTTTAAAGTCTTGAACAGTCTTTAAAGACAGTGGATGTTTAAAGATAAAGACCAGTTATGTTCATGCGATTGCACTGTGAAAGCAACGTTGTGGAATCGATCAGAAAAGGTTGATCATCTAGCATATAAGTATTGGTGTGTACTGCAAGGTTCTGGAATCATTAAAATGATAAGAAATTTGGCCCAGTCTTCGTAAAGTTACAATCACTGTACACAGAAAGATGTATATGGGACAATACGCACACGTGCACGACACATGCCTTTATCTCTCACATACCAATAGATAAACTAATTTACCAAATATATCAATTAGAAGGCGGTTTCCCGGCCAATTTTTATCATCGTGTATTAGTCAAAACATATTCTTTCACATGATTGGTAATAAGAGTTTCCATTTCATTTTTTGAAATAGGGGCGTTTCCAATACTGGTCTTTACCTTCAAGCTCAAGATTCCTTTAATACATTACTGAATGAGAAACTAGAAATATTCTATACTCCATTTTCCAACAGCAGTACGTTTTTGTTCTGTTTAATAGTAATTTTCTTAATTATGTCTCATTCCAAAAGTGTACATACACATTTTCACCATATACAGAATTTCATGTTTTATCATTGTAAATATGATTTTCACAAGATGGAATTAAGTGACCAGAACTGAAGAAATGATGTAGTCTTCCAGACAAGTGGTCTTTCTATACGGGTTGTTTGACTATGTTTGTTGGTAAAGGATATCTTCAAAGACTCTGCAAGCTTCCATGGAGACTTCTGAGTTTTGAAGAAGTTTCTTGAGAAGAGGTTGTCTAATGGGTTCCTTGGCATGGTTCCAGATGGTCTCCCTGGTACGACGCATGGCCTTCCCTATGGTACGCTTGGGTGGAGCTCTGAAAGCAAGATGCATTGCAAGAGAAAAGTTTGATTTTCTGTTTCCCCCCTCACTCTTACTCTGTCTCTCTGTTTGTCTGGCTGTCCATCTGTCTGTCTATATATCTGTTTCTCTGTCTGTCTGTCTGTCTCTGTTTCTCGTCTTTCTACTCAATTTATTTCGAACAACCTTTTTTTTGTCTGTCTCTGTTTTTACTCGTTTACTCTATCCCTATTAATATATCCTAGACTGTACTAAACTTGGAATCATCTTTGAATTAGTTCAGTGTCTATTTTTATCTGTTTTGTTTTGTTTTTCTTTTGTTTTTCTTCTTTTTTAGATCATCTTTGATGCCTGGTCTGGTTTTGAGTTCCATTATAAATTTTCCTTTTAACAGTTCATTTGTAATCCTTAAAACAAAAACATGAGGTGTCATTCTAAACTAGATGTGACATTTACACCCCAAATAAATGTGGATATACCAAATGGTCTACCAAGAATCAAATAGAATAAAAAGAAATAGAAGTAAAATATTAAAGCTGGTACCTGAAATGATCAATGGAGAATTCTTCCAGTGTATGTTGTTTGTTTGGTATATCCTGACTCATGGCAATATCAGCAGGTCCAATGGTTCGGTCAGCCATCTCCGCAGGGTGCATTGTGAACAAAGACTGAAACATAACAATGAGAGGGAGGCGGATTTGAAATGAAACATTTTTCAAAATGACAGAAAAATATGGGTTTTTTCTATTCTATTATGATTCCCCATAACTTTAACCAAATTTCTTTGCATTCAGACACTAATACGGAGTAAACAATCTAATGTAAAAATCATGAAAACTAATCGTTGATTAATGATTAACTTAAAAAGTAAATGATTATGAAAATGTTTTTGTTTACAATCTTGATGTATATATATACCGGTATATGTTATATGTTACATCAAGAAAGATTGTTTAAATGGATGGATTTATGGTGTGTAAAAATCTTTGAAATATAGGCATTTTTATAACCCCTCCATTTTTAGTAAATCAAATTTCTGATTTCTAATATCTAACTTTCAAATGTATGAACAAGAATTTTTGCTTCAAACTCATAAAGAAAATTATATCATTAAAAAGATCTTTACAAGCTGATACAATTTGGTCATGAAATTAAAATTCTCCATCGACCCCATCATCATTATTCACCTTCTTCTTCTCTTCCTTCTTCACCTCTACCTCAATTTTATCACAATCATCAGCCTGATCATCATTATCATCATCCTCATCATTTTCATCATCACTACCAATATCAACATCCTCCTCCTCCTAATCATCACCACCACTATGATTATCATATTCACCACCACCACCACCACCACCACCACCACCACCACCACTGCTGACACCACCACCAGCAGCATTACCATTAACTTAAATTCCTGTCAACTTACCACAACCTCACTGGGTGGTTTGGTCTTGGTTGGCATCACATAGACGCAATCTGAAGGGAAGTCCCCCTTCTGTCCTGTGCGGTCATTCTGACCATAACACCATCCTTGGTTCATCCCCTGGTCACCGTTCTCCTGCTCCAGGACGATCAGATCTCCACGCTGGAAACTCAGATAAGATGACCCTTGACCTAATGATGAAAATATTCAGAAATATGATACTATTCAAATAATACACAGCAGTGAGGGCATTAGTAAGAATTACCAACATGAGGTACCTTTGGAACAGGCTAACACGCCCGAGGCGATAGCCGAGGGTGTTTGGACTGTTTTGAAAGTACCGAGTCTGGGTAAATTTACTAATGCCTGAACAAAATGATGTGTATTATTTGTCTTATATTATGTTTTATAAATGATATTCTATGACATGATTTAGATAATGACCAGTCATTATCAAAATTACGCATTAGGCAAAATAAATGCCTGGTCACGCGTATACGCTCTTAACCAATCATTTGATTAGGATCCACGTCATCATCTTATAATATGTGATATATCATTATGTAATGCACTGCATTTTCCACTCATCCCACCATATGGTAAATTCACTATCTTACATTTCCCTCACCCAAAGACTCTCTGAGAGACTAAGGGGTATTTCTTGATGGGACCACAAGTTTGCTGTGTGCAAGACTTGCATTTACACCCATAAATGACATTTCCACAAAGTCTGGTGTCAGCAAATTATGACTTTCTGCACATAGAAAATGACCATCTCTCTTCAACTTCAACCCCAACCCAACCTTAACCCTTAACCTAACCTATTACCTGAGTGCAACCCTAACCCTATACATTTAGCGAAATAAAGTCCGGAGCAAAGTTTGGGTCGCTAGTGACGAGCCCAGGGCACTAATGTCCTTTGGCAAGATGTTAATCTACATTTGCCACTCTCCACCCGGGTGTAAATGGGTACTTGATATGCTTGAGCACTAGTTACTTTGGCAGCTCGGCTATAACCAGTGTAATATGCGTAAAATGCCATGAGCATCAGAGCCTGGTAGATACTGGCGCTAAATAAATAACCATATTATTATTATTATAGAATCAATATTAGGTTTTCTGAGCAGTGACTCACTATGCTTTGGACAGTCCTGAAGCGCCACCACATATCTTGATCTCTTCTTGAGCCCGTCCAGGAAGTAGACGATGAGATCCCTGATGTCTTCAGCGTTGGACGATGTGAAGGTGAACTCTTCGCCTTTCACCGTCAGCAGGGTGAAACTCTGGCCATGCAACTTACCCGTTCTGGAATAAAGAGAGAAAGGGGGGTGACATGCTTTTGAGTAAAAGCAATTTCAATTGTTTTTGTCACCCCTGAACAGCAGATTGTATCCTTCTCTCTCACCCCTCCACTTTCATGAAGCTGTTTGCATGTATTATAAAATTTCTATGTTTTATCTGATTGTTCTACTGATTGTATGTTTTCCCATTGGTCAAATAAATAAATAATAATAATAATAATATAATAGAAAGAATAAAATTGGTCAAATAACTTATTCTGTCAGCAGAATGAAGCTCTGACCATGCATCCAATATATACCCTCCTCTTCAAAAAAGGATTTTTCTTTATTTCATTCTAATGGTGAACCCCTTCATGTACACGTATCTTAATATAATGAATGCAAAACCTTCTTTCTCGCAATTTGCCAGTCGCGATGACTTAGTATGAATGACATACATATTGGCATAAATACATGTACAAGTTTGGAAACAGATATACAATGAAAGCTATACAAAAACACCACCTTTCAGTAAAAGCCACGTTTATCGTATCACTTGAACAATGTTTCTCATTGAACCCTGTAGGCCTACTGAAAGGCCAGCTGCCCATAGAAACTTGTGAGCAGTTCATTAAATGCACATACAGGTCAGTGACTGTATTTTTCTCATACCTGCTGCTTGACACTTGTGTGATCTCTGGGAAGGACAGCTCCAAGAGGACTTGCTCGAGGTCATCCACCACGTACACTCCGGTCCAGTTGACGGCAATGATGACCTCGTTCTTGGGCAGGCTTGGACCGGAGAACTTGTAGGCCTCGTAGAAGCGTGAGAAGAGAAGCGGCCATCGGAGCTGGGCGTACCTCACCACGTCCTCCTTGACTCGGACTGGGTTCTCTTGGTCTTTGACGTAGTAGCTCTGTGGATGACAAATGTTTTGATATTTATTATTTTTTATTTATTTATTTATTTATTCATGTTTTATTTACTACAATTGATAAAACAGTGGAGGGTAATCCGATTCAGTTAAAAGAAACTGCTTTTCAACTGTTATATTATTGTTATCATGATGATATATTTCAAAATATTCATTCATCAAGGATGGTCTGCAGTAATGCTGGTGAGCACCTTAGCAGCACATGGTCAGCTGTTTACGAAGAATTAATAAGAATTCAAAAGATCTACATGGTAACTGATGAAAATCAGCTACTGTATGATAGAACAGTTCTTACAGTGGACATGTCGACAGTGTAAATTTGTCTCAACCCTCGAAAAAGCCATCGGTAGTTTGGTCAATTGAAAGTTAAAAACTATTATTGCCCAGCTATTTAAGTTTCAATTGGCTCTATACTTATTGCTCTCTGAAGATATATGTGTTGTTCAACATGACCAAATACGCCGTCTTTCTATAGTATCCAATTTATCATTCTCCTTGGGTGACGTTGAACAGGTTCGACTATATTCATAGAATGTCAAGAACAGGTCAAAGGTCATTGGTAAGTTGAAGGGTTAAGGTCAAAGGTGACTTACACTTGTGTGTTGTCTGCTGATCATCCCAGCCCATCTCTCAGCTGTCTTGGCTCCTGTCATGGCGTTATCCGGTATGTAGGATGGGATCAGCTTCAGCAGGCGCTCGTAGGACATATCACTCTTGTATTCCACATAGTATTGCTGAGCGGCAATGGCTGCTAAGTCTTCATCCTTTTAAGAGATAGGAAGAAAGCAAGCAAACAGAATTAAAGAAAGTAGATCTTGATCAATGTGACAAGCAGTAATCAAAGAATCAAGTATTGACCAAACAACATGAGCTCTTTCATCATCATTTCTCTTACTAATCATCATCAACATCATGATAATCATCACTCATTATTTTTTATCAATATCATCATTATAAACACCATCTTTCTCAACATCATTTTTACCCTCCTCCTCCTCATCCTTGTTGCCATCATCAGTATTATCATCATTATCACCACCACCATCATCATCATCGTTATCATCATCGTTATCCTCCTCATCATCATCATCATCATCATCATCATTATCATCATCGTTATCCTCCTCATCATCATCACAACTAACATCATCATAGTCATTATCACTATCATCAACGTCACCATTACCAACACCACCACGATTACCATACCCTCCATTTCCATTCATCATACCTTATCACACCGGTACTCTCCAAATTTGACGCCCCTCACGATCTGCTGGTAGATCAGATTGGTACCGACGGGGTCAGCCGTGGGGTCATGCCAGGGGGCAAAGATCTCCTTCCTGAAGAACAATCTCCAGGGAGCGTTCCTCTCCTGTGCTCCCTTCTCTTTGGCATACTGCTCACACTGCGAGATAGCATCCATAACATGGTCTCCTCCGCTACCAAGCGAAGATACCTGTAAGTGATATCGAAAGAGACATCTCATGAGTGATACGCAGTGAAACCTGTATATAAAGACCTCTCAAAGACCCATCAAGGGAGGCAAGTAGAGTGGTCTTTATAGGCAGGTGGTCTTAATGTTTTAATGAAAAGCCATTTTCAATTGAAACAGACAGTGTGGTCTTTATATATAGACAGGTGGTTGATTAATCAAGACGTCATTGCAATAAACTCTCAAAAGAATGATTAATATTGAAAGCAAATTCTCGGCTTGGCTGAACAATTCATAATATTACCCAAGCCTGAGAACAGGTGTTAGACCAATATAAAAGACAACAATAGTGTATTTTGTAGATAAATCTACCTTATTAAAAGAATAGCTCATAACTGAATTTAGCTCCATGTCCATCATATTTCTTTAGATGCTTCAATAATGTGAAGATGACCTTCTGGAATGCACCACAAATGGAATTAAAAAAAAAATGATCCTACCTTCTCAAAGAGAGCGATGTAAAGGGAGAAGCCAAACTGGTCTTTCAATCCAATCTTCTGGGCTAGGAGCTGACAGAGTTCTCTGGCGGTGGTAGCAGAGTCAGCCAGTAAGGTACGGGTTGTTCCGTCCATGAACGTGATGGGTAACATCAGGGGGTTCTTGGTCTTGGTAGCCTGGTTATAAATGAATAATATAATATAATACATGTATCTTAACAATTAAATAGATGCTTAAAAACAAAAAGACCTACATGTTGATTATACTGGACACTGCCGATGAGTACAGCATTTGAATTTTCAAAAAATGATGATGATAGAATATACAACACTTTTCTATAAAGGCAAATGAAAAATTCAAGAGATAAAAACAAATTCATCTGGAAGAATTCTTTAAAATGGTTTCTGGAGCAAAGGAACAGCCTCCTTTCTCCCCTAAAAGGTTCCAGCTAATCCTTAGTGCAGACAGAACGAACTAAGGAATATGGTTGGGGCCTTATGATAAATCAAAGTATTTTATCATGTTACCATGCTATAGAATGATATGATGATTAGGTACTGTAAGGTGATACAAATACAAGGGAGCAATGAGCACTACGTACAGCACTGTTAAAATCCAAATGAGCTATTGTAACTATTTTTGGTGAGGATCAAATCTCACATTAATTACAAAAGAATCTTTTTTCAAAACCTCCCATGATAAAATAATTTGTTTGTTAAACTGATGCGTACCTGAAGTTCGAGCCAGCTAGGTGGTTGACTCCTGGTGCCGTTGGCTAGGGTTCTCCTTAGTCTCTCCTCACAGTAGGCTGCATACCCAGGTGGTCCTTCAGTCATGATGAAACAGCGCAGGTACTTCACAAACTAGAGGCAGAAGAAGAAGTTGTACTCTTTATATGACAAATAAATAATCTCTATGCGCCACATTGTTTTTACCAAAGGCTTCAAGAATATATATTTTTTTTACCAGTGCAAGATTGATCTATACCGGTGTTAAAAGGGTTGTGATCGAAAGAATGAAAATGGGTAATTTGGCAAAGCCATTGTGTTGCACAAATCAATTCTTCAGTTAATTGGTGCCTATTGTTTTGAGCAAAATTGCACGTGTGGCAACAAGAGCCTGTGCAGACAGGTGAAGAAAGCAATTAAAGAGTTAATAATGCCCATCATCTGCTGAGAGCCAAAAGGACGCTAGCTTTTATACATTTACATTGAGCTAAGATCTTTATGATTTTCAGCAGACAATTCATGTACAAGAACAGAAAAAAGCACATAAGAACACAATTTGTTTATGCTGCATATCATCTGTTTAGGGTAAAAAAAAGGGCATACATTAGTACATATTTACTTCCTAGCTTTCAGAAAATGATATATGAGCATTGCAATATATACCCTAATATATCAACCAGCTGGTTTTCCTTTCATTGAAGCAGCAGGACTACAATTGGTCAATCCCCAAAAGGTTGCAATCAGCCTCAGAAATTCCCCTATCGGCTTTCTTCTTTAATAAACTTGCAATACAACATGTGGTCCTGATGGGGATTTTGCAATGAAAACCATACTTATCTACATCTTCCGTTTTCTCTTTCTCCTGAGGCTTTAAAAGAGTTAATTCAGCAAATCAATCAAAATGTTAAAGCCACACACTTGCATGATTCTTGATAATGACAAGTATTCTTGATATAATCTGCTGTCTCCAGATTAGCATTGACATAATAAGTCTTCCTTCTGGGAAATATTAAAGTAAAGATGAGAGGAGGAATGACAGATGGTATCTTACCCTATCGGTTGGAGCGAAACATCCCACGCAGAGGGAGAGGAGGATCCAACCACGAGGTAGACTGGTCTGAGAAGGGTTGTTGGTCAGCTGTTTACAGATCATGCAGTAGATCTCATCCCTGGAAGGAAAGAGAAGGAAGAAGGTGGTTAACGGAGCGAAGAGATGGACAGTTTAACTTCAGATGAATAGTGTCACGTTTTATTGACTTTTGTTATTGTCTTTTCATCAAGAATGCTATGAAGCCCATGTAGTAGATGATCAGAAAGATCAAATATTAAAGACAAATTGGATTCAATTGCTGTTGCAGTACATTATGCCATTCATGGAAAAACTATTGCTATTAATATTACTATTATTTCTATAGCTATTATAATTACTATTAGTATTACTATGATTATTGTTGCTTACTATTTCCATTGGCCTATTATTATTATCATTTATATTACTATTATTATTACTATTACTATAACTGTTAATACATATATTACTAATGACTATTAATATTACTATAACTATCATCAGTAATAAGTGTTATATTCCACATACAAAGAATCTTGCGCTACGATTGGTCACAAGTAAATCATGTGATGAAAGATAGTTTGCCCATCATTGATGGGAGAAGAAAAGTTTGTTGCACTGTGTAGATAGTAGCACTATCTATACAGTGCAACACACTTTCACTGAAGACTAGCTTGCCACTCGAAAATAACGGAAGAAGTGAAATGTTTTTGATATGGAATATAAAGCAAATAATCATCTTTTGGTTTCAGGCGATAGCAAACTATCACTTCCTTGATCTTATACGCTATCTTTTCTCGGCTTTGCTTCGGAAAGAAAGCTACATCCAGATCCCCTCAGAAGTGATAGTTTGTCCCAACGGTAATTATTTGCTTACTATCATCATGATATTATCATTTACCTGAGCTCTGGACGGAGGAGCCCATGGCCTGTGATGAAGTGAAGTTTCTCCAGGTTAGAGGTCGGTCTATCAATCAGCATACTGTTACCGACGTCATTCTCGTTTCCATCTTGAATTCTCTGGGCCATCTCTTGGCTGATCTTGGACTTCCTCTTGAGTGTCATGGAAACCAGTTTACGTCTCATCGTGTTCTTGTTGCGACCAGTGGTCCCAGAGTTAGGCACATCATTGGGCTGCATAGTGAAAGAAAGACAATTGCAGGAAGAAAGAACGTTGTCTCAGGTTTTCTCACAAAAGGCTTTCTCACTTGCCAGCACTAGATTGCCAAGCAATAAGGATCTCTCTCCAAATGAGCTATGTAGTAGCCCAAACATGAATTGTACTGATAGTTTAACTGATATTTGAAATATATTCTGTGACTGCCACATCTGCCTCGTCCAATCAGCTCATGAAACATTCGCACAAGCTATTGCCTGAGTATCAGCATCTACTTGCAACTCTTTCCCTCTCAACTCAAACTGTGTTTAAATATATATATATATATATATATATATATATAGGGGGAGGAGGATGTACATGACAGAAATGATTTAGACCCAATACCTTGCACAAGAAACTATCTGGATGAATCCTGAACACAGATGTGCATTCCAGATATCTATACCTTTCAATGATAAAGGGGGTAGATCCCAGAATGTTGTAAAAGAGTGACACAATACCCAACATAACATGATCATGGGCAAATTATCTTCTTGTACATGTATGATATGCCAATTAGGTTTCAAAAGGTGAGGCACAAGAAGCAGAAGAAGAAGGACAATACGAAGGAGGAGAAGGGAAGGAGAAAAAGAAGAAGGAGAAAAAGAAGAAGAAGAAGGAGGAGAAGGAGAAGGAGAAGGAGAAGAAGAAGAAGAAGAAAAAGAAACTTACAATCATGTCATCTCCAATCATCATCTGTTCAGCTGTTTGTTTGCCCTTCGACCTTCCTAAAGTGTTGTAGATCTTGGTCATCACAGACTTGCCATCCTACAAATTAAAAAAAGAACATCACTAAGTTTTTAGGGTTGGGGGAGTATAGCTTTCTTGAAACATCTTTTATCGCACTTTTCAAAGTGCAATATATCCACCAGCAGAGATAGTGCATATCATCATTAATTATATACGATACAAAAATTCTTAAATATATTTACATTACTATTTATGAAGGATTGTGGGAGTGTAACTTCCTGTATAATCCATAAGATCATACTTTTCAAAAAGAGGGCCAAACTTGAAAACAAGCCAACTGCCCACAAGCATCTACCTGCATAGATGATGTATATCATCAGTTATTACATACAAATAAAGTATGAACAATGAAGTACACTGTTCTGAATATGGCTTCAAACTCATTTGACCAAACTGTCATGTAGTAGATTTCCTTTCCCTTTGTAAGTTATTACATGTATATTACCATGTCCTTACCTTTTTTCTCTATCCTCTCTTGAGCACTTAAGTTACACAAAGTTGGCATAACATCAATTTCTACTATTTAATAAATCACAGTACATTGACTACTGAATGATATTATTCCCAAAGGGTTTAACACTGAAGAAACCCACTTACCGTAGGCAGTGGGTTAAATCCTAACAAGAAAGACAAGGGAAGAGAGACAGATTAGTCTTACCCTGTCAGCCATTGAAGCAGATGCCTTTGGCTCTGGAAGATCACCCATAAACCTCAAGATCATGATCCAAACAGCTAGGGCAGCCTGAATGATGAAAGGAAAGAGAGACATATTAAGTAAAATACGAATGGCAAACTAAATAACAGCTTATGTGTTACATTAGAACTGTTCTATTATCACCACATCTAAAATTTTAGTCAGTAATGAAAATCTACAAGTATTTGACATGTTTCACAGACAGGCTTAAACCCAAGACGATGTCAATTCATTGAAACAACTGCACAGATCACTCCCCCCCCCCCCACACATTCACCTATCATCCTAACCTTTACCCTGACACTAATCCTAACCTTAACCCTCATATTATTATTGTTATCATTGTTATTGTTGTTGATGTTGTTATTGTTATAATGATCCTCATCATAATCATCATCTTAATCATTATCATTACTATAATTAGTATCAATATCCTCAGCATTTCCTTTGGCAACACAAGACCAAGGACAAAGGGCAACCAAAGGACTAGCTTGAAATCTACATAGCTTTATAGAGCTCTTCCTAGTAGAGAATGTATGCTCCTACCTGTCGATCGTTCTCATTCTTCAGATCCAGCAACGGCTCATGAATAGGTTTGCGTATGTGAAACTGCGTGTGCCCAGCCTCAAAGTATGTTGCAGCGAATTTCTCAAACCGATACTCCGAGATGTCTTCGTCGTTATCTGGCACGTAAGGCTTCATGGCGTCGAATTCACCTGCGATGACTGCATTTTGGTGAGACATCTCCAGATCCTAAAGAAAACAAATAGAGAGTTTCAAATATTAACTCTACGTTCATTGCCTAATGACTCCTAAATGCTTGTTCAGATACATGCTCATGTATGGAGAGGTATATGTAAAACAGTATTATCAGGTCAAAGAGCCATTTATAAAGTACTTCTCCTACCATACTTCTAACCATGATTATAAACGTTGCGTTAAGAAACGTATTATCAGGACAAAGAGCCATAAAGTACTTCCCCTACTATCACTTCAAACAATGATAATAAACATTTCAAAGAAATGTACATGAGGTAGTAATTGGTTCCATAAATATGGTGGAGCAGCTAAGAAAGCTTGGTCTCTAAGAGATAACCTTGTTCTTCAGACTACTACCTTGACTAAGCCAGAAATATAGCAACAGCCTCGCAGATGCGTCAAGTTTTAATATTCCAAGATAACACTAAGTAATTATGTCTTTTGCATTCTGGATGGGTCTTAACTTTATATTTCTCGATGCTAGATATACCTTACCTCAAATCCTTTTGGTGCCTGTCCTGTCTCCTCATTTCCGTCGATGTCTCCGAAGAGTTCATCCACCACCTCAACGTCTGTTCGTGGTTGATTGCGACGAATTTCTGCCTGCTCGATTGCGTGGACCTTTTCCATCCTCTGACGCTTCTCCTGCTCCTCAAGCTCATTGTCCATCCTCTCTTGCTCCAGGAGAAGAGCCTGAAGAAAAAGAATTAACATAAAATATTAAGGTCTTATGTATGCACCATTATTAACATGAAGATCAGTGATGATAGGGGAGACATGGTAAGATTTTAGTTTTACAATGAAGGAGATGTGCTGCTTTATTTTGGAGTAATTGAAGAAAGTTAAGATCTTTAAGCAATATACCATGGAGTGATGAATTACAGTAATCTAGACGAGACAGGACAAGAAATTTTACCACTGCATGTGAAGAATCTTTATCTATGAACTTCCTTATTCTACTGAGGTTACGGAAGTGGAAATTAACATATTTGGATATATCTGAAACATGATCTAGCATAATATTTTTTTTTTTTTTTCTCTTTGCCTCTTAGAGGTGTTTATTCAATATTCAAACAGTAACATAATTTTGCTTACAATTTAGCAAATCAATGGAACATCAATAATACACAAGTTATTTACTCAAATATAACTAAGCAAGTTCGCAGGAAATTTCATATTTTGTACTTTCAAATGTTCGTTTATTTCTATTCTGTTAGTCATTTCTCTCTTAAATAAGTAAATCAAACTCAAATCTCTATTATCATACCCATACTTATTACGAAAAATAATCATTTTATAAATCGACCAAAAAGCAATAGTCATTATCAAATCGATTTCGGTTTGCGAATTCATTTTGAGTAATAAAACAATATCTATCTCTATTCTAAGATTGAAAGCACGTAAAACTAAGTCCTTTAAATACTTAAATGATCTAGCATAATATGCTTGTCAAAGGTAACACCCAATATGCGAACAGATGGTGTAATTGAAATGATGTTATCATCATCAATCTTCAGATGTACATGATGTAACTGTTGATGGTGCTTTGGAGATGCAGCAATCATGAATCCTGTTTTTAACTAAGCCCCCTCCCCCCTCTCTTTCAGCTGGACGACTAACATATTAATTTTTGCTATTTACCTTAGCCCTTCTTTCAGCCTCTTGCTTAGCCTTCTTAGCTCCAAGCTTTCGTTTCAGCTTCTCCTCCTCCTCCTTGCGTACCCTCTCTGCTTCCACACGACGACGGTGCTACGATAGAACATGACAATCAAAACATTTTAGAGATGGAATACGGGCCCACGTTTGAAAGCGAGAGTTTATCATCTCTCCTAAAATACAAATTATTCATGTACTTGAAGGGTCACATTTTAGCTGATTAAAGATAAATGAGTTCTGGTCACGCGATTGCATTGTGAAAGAAAAGGTGTGGAATGGATCAGAAAATATATTTATGTACACACCTCATAAAACTGTAATGTTTTAAAGTGAGAGTTTATCATCTCTCCTAAAATACAAATTATTCATGTACTTGAAGGGTCACATTTTAGCTGATTAGAGATAAATGAGTTCTGGTCACGCGATTGCATTGTGAAAGAAAAGGTGTGGAATGGATCAGAAAAAGTTGATCATGTAGCATGTAAGTATTGGTGTGTACTGCAAGGTTCTGGAGTCATCAAAACCATAATAAATTTGGCCCAGTCTTGGTAGAGTAACAAGCACTGTACACAGAAAGATGTATATGGGACTACACAAATGGTGTCGGGACTAATTGTTTTCCTTATCTTTATATGCTTATTACTCAGCCAGTATACATTCTCTACCAAAATTGTTTGGCAAATGATATTTATTTGTAATCTTGAACGTTCAGTGTAAGTTTTGTTTGATTCTGTGAGAATTCATTTTCTTTGTTTACCAGAACTCAAGTTTATCTTTAACTGTTCCTGAAATATTTCTTATCGCACAAAACTAATTTCCGAGATGAAAACTGGCCTTACCTCTGTGACTAGTTTCTTGTACTTTCTCCTGGCTAACACCATGCGGAATCCCGACTGGACCTTGACGATGCTACTGCGATATTTCCTGGTTGTCTGCCGAATCAAGAAGCCCCTGGCATGAGCCTGTTAAAAGTATACAATCAATATCTTTACTACCTATAGGTGTATCAAATGGGCATGGATATGCCCCATTTTCACATAAGTATAAAGAAAATAATTTTATCTAAAAGTTTGAATTAGAAATTGCAAAATGTCTTTACAGAAGTAATATTTGAAACTCAAATTTTGAACATAGAATTAAGACATGGAACTAAATAGCATAGGGGGAGGAACAAAAATATCATATTTTGGTGATAAGTACACTTTAATAAGAGGACCTTTCAAAAAATACATTCTAACAACAGAGAGCACAAACAGAACAATGCAAAAAAATGAAACGTAGACAATCATACCTGGAAACCTCTGATTCTTCTCCTTGTAAACTCATATCTGTAAGCCAAGATCCTGGCTCGTAGGACAGCCTGGAGTCTGAGAAACCCTCTCTTCATCTAAACAGGCAGAGGAAGAATGAGGACATTGCATGAAAATATATGATGTAATTTCATTCCACACGTTGTGGTTTGGCTTTATATAAAAGCTTTTATTTTAGAGTCCTTAAAATATATCAGATGTATGAGTAGAATGAGGACAATTTTCTGCACACGTTGTATCTATTTTTGTTGCAAGACCATCTTGCATTTGATGTAAGGAATTGAAGAAAAAAATAGAAAATAAGCTATAAAATCCATGGGCTTGCAACACATTGAGTGGTTCAAAATCGATATTTCTTTAATCAAAACTGTCCACTCTTTTCTCTCAACTTTTGGACAAAGTCCATACCCTTGTATATTTAATATTGTCAGAGAGGATACATGAAACAATAAAGGGAAATTTGAAGAACAACATGTGATATATTTAGCTCTACAAAATCCTGTCCTGAAAGGGGTTGAAGGAATCAGTTGGCCTTCACAGCTCTGTGTAAATGATTTGAGCACTAACAATTATGATGAGAATGAAAATCAACTAACAGATGATTGTGAGAGAACTTTGATACATGGTTTTCCAACACATGCTTAAGCAACAGTCTCTCTGCGACTAAATTCTAACACTTTAAGCCAGGACTATATCACTCTCCTTAACCCTAATAACAACCCTAATAACTGATGTCAACATAATCAAAATCCATTAGCAATTCAAGACCTTACTCTATATCTTTGACGAATAAAGCCAGGGAGCAAATGTCACTAAGGCAAAATATCATCCAATCCCCCTTACCACATAAAGTTATGGTATACAGTCAGGCTTTACATTTTGAAAAAAGTATTCTCATAACAGACTCTCAAAAAGGGAATATGGATTTACCTTGAGGTAGCGGATTCTCTGTGCGTATTTTCGCCATGCCTTGCTGATGGTGATGGCAGCTGCGCGCATCTGCAGGAAACGTCGTCTGTAGAACCAGCCGCGGAAGACCTTCTG
The DNA here is from genome assembly GCA_035222895.1 of Strongylocentrotus droebachiensis. NCBI lineage: Eukaryota > Metazoa > Echinodermata > Echinoidea > Camarodonta > Strongylocentrotidae > Strongylocentrotus > Strongylocentrotus droebachiensis. The sequence goes on from JAVYIG010000219.1 coordinate 130,532, forward strand.
GATGATGACACACTGTGCGGTGAGTGCCTTGTCTCGCTCGCTTTCAAGGTGCAAGTCTTGTGCATCCTGGAGGGGGAACAAAATGAGCAAGATATTGTCAATGTGTGAAGTTTCTGGGCATATCCTAAACCACAAAATATTCTATCAAATCCTGTTCCTTAAATTGAAATCAATACGATCTTGATCACATCAGATTTCTTTGACAATATAGATCACGTGAAGTTTTGAAGATACCTTCTAACATTAATCAAATCAGTACAAATCACATAAAAATGTATCGGATGAACAGAGAGTGGGTGTACTCTGTGCTCACATATTGTACTGCTCAGTGGTGTCCTGCTGTTTTTATATCCAATCCATTAAACTGTGGTTTATCCTTGTACTAAGTTATGTCTGAATAGACAGTTTGCATGTACAACAACAGAAATCTTGTGGAACTCGTGCAATGGTGGCAGCGGTGGGATATGTCATTAAGTGCCATTGATTAGGAGAGTTTGGCCAACTTGGTTTCACTGGGTCACAACATGGCATATATTCTTTTGCTTTGTGCTTGCCCAACAAAGCAGTAGTCGCCATATTGTGACCAACTCCAACCGGGTTAGCCAAACTGTGTATAGATGGCTCTGATGTCGTTGAAGCGATTAGATTTCTCATTGGACTAAGTACAATCAAACCTGTCTCAGTGGCCACCTCTCTAGACTGTTGTTTAGTACTCCGTTTTATTGATTTTGTCTTTGCCTATTACACATAATAATAACAACTTAAAACCAGTCTGAACTAGTTTGGCTAGGAGGGATTAAACCACCCAGCGTGGTCACTGACAGGTGGTTATCTCATCAACTCAGCTCTCAATTCACATTAGTAAAAGAGGATCATGGGGGACCAACAGGCACCGCTTAGGCATTGTTTTCTATATAGAGGGGGCAAGAAGCTACAAGTAGTGCAGTGGGGCTTTAAATGCAGGGATCTTACCTTGAGGAAGACTTTCTTGGTTCCAAGCTGCCAGTCCTCACCGGCGAGGAATGCCTTACCAATCTTCTTACAAGCAGCAATGCAGTCCTCCTTTTGGGATGGTTTGATCCCTGGTACCAACATCCGGTAGCGGTCTACAAACTCGGAGAAGGTGTGACGGATTGGGTATCCCGCTCGTCGGATCCTGAACAAAAGAAGATCATAGTTGGCAAAATACAATTCAGATCAGGATACAGAGGCCAATATTGCACTAACATATCAAGCTGAAGCTGGGTTCAGACTTTTGTCCGGGGTTTAACAAAGTCTGGGGTCTATGTTTTCCGCTTGGTAAACATGAATTTAGACAAAAGGTTGGATTTAACTAAATTAGAAGAATACAGTTTAAAGAGTATTGATTATTCATACAAATTCCTCTGTTCTCTTTTGAAAATTTCTAATTACTATAAATGTTTTTAAAAAAAGAAACATCTCAACTAAAATGGAGATATACAATTTTATGTATATGTATATCTTCTGATTAATTGTTGTGGAACAAATCTGCTATGATCCTGAAGATCTTTCAAATGTAAGGGGTAAATGCTTCAGATCTTTCTGTCATATCAGTGACTTCTACCTTTAAAATGAATATTTCAAAAGACTTTTCTGTCCCTGGAAAAACAGGTTTTGTTCTTTATACACTCCTACTTGGTTGCAAAAGAAAAATTACCTGATAGTTTCCATCATGCCAGAGTAACGCAGCTGTCTTACCACCAGTTCTCTCTCAAAGTCCTGTAAAATTGAAGCAGAGAAGAAATATACTACTATTAATAACAATGATTTCTTATATATGGCTCATATCTGTCATGTTGTGACACACATGGCACTTTAGACAACACTACCCTGGTCACTAATTGGTTGTATGCTCTGGTGACAATTGCTCCACGATCTATGTCCTACGGTAACAGCATTCTTTTTACACCTGGATACCATGTTACCTAACACCATGATACCTAACCCTAATCCTAACCTAACCCCATACCTAAACCTAACCTTAAACCTGTACCTAAACCTAACCTAAAACCTAAAAGCAAACATAACCCTAACCATACGTCTTCAACAGATCAACAAGTAATTGTTTCAAGAGCAAATGTCGGAAAACATCCATCCTATAGCCGTACGTCTTTGATGAATCAAAAAGTAACTGCTGCCGAAGCAAATGTAAAACCATCTGCCGACCAACTCACATTGGGCTGTTTATTCTCGTTTGGCTTGATACAGCGGACAAAGAAGGGCTGACATGCTCCCAGAGTGGTCATCAGAAGATCTAGAGACTTCTTGAACTGTGCTCCGAGCGTCGGCGACTTCTTGCGCATCTCAGTGGTGGACGAGAGGTCTTTGGCAAAGAGAGTCGTGAGGTATTTGTTCTGACTGGTGCGGATCAGCTGGATGAAGTCAGGACTGAAGGTGTCGCGATTCTTGTCCAGGAAACCTGTAGGGAGTGAGCCAAGGCAAACATTTATGATCAATTTCTTTCATTCACTGTCAGGGAGTAGAATAAACCCTACACATCAGGGAATAGGAGAAAAGAAATATCCTGCAAGAACCAGAAGGAAGTATGGATGTATCAAGACAGATTCTGGCAGATCAGGGATCAATAAGGATTGATTAACTGCTCTTTGCCACTGGGTTAACATACAATTATGGGTACATTTTCATGAGTAAAAAAGGAGGTTTTAAAACTTTTAATTCTTTTTAATTTTCATGAAAACCCTCAAGATGTATTCAACTGTTTCTCTTTAAAAAAAAAGATAAGCTACTCCTAAGCAAAACTTAAAGTTGAGCATTCACCTTCCTGGGCAATATTTACTGCCTATAGCATGAAAGGGGTATAGGGCACATACCTGTTGCTTCATAGTAGACTGTTCCTGCGAAGTGCTTGATACCGAAGAGAGTACCCTTGGCAGAGGCACCACTGATGTAAAGCTTGTTCTTGGAGTGTTGCTTGTTCAGCTTCGCCAGCATGGTCTCATCAGATCCCTGCAAAAATAAGGGCAATAAATGTCTTTGTTTCCTAGTTTGATTTTTTTTTCTTTCTTCTAATTGCTAAGAAAGCATGTGTATGATAGATAGATAGATGGATAGATAAATGGTATTTATTGATTCATTTCCATGTATCGCAGTTACAAGTAACTGAATTGTGCATGAATAAAACATTGATGGTGAAGACAATTATACATTTCAAGAGATATCACAGTAAAAAGTATGCTTGAAAGTAAGCAACCAGGGGACCGATAGTTTTTTAAGTCCTCTCTGAAGGACTTGGTAATGAGGATTAATGCCTTACCAAAGGGCACAAGCACATTGATTTGGTTTTTACCCTGGGGCCTCCCTGTTATGAGACAACTGCTCTACTAAAGAACCATTGCATCTCTTCGAAAAACAATGCAAAGTTGTGAGGGCTACAACAAATACTTCACAAGAATGCTCTCGAGACAATTGCTCTTACAGAAGCCATTGAAGAATGTATGGAAAATAATTCATCATACATGTCCCCTAGATACTGTATAATCATTTCACATCTGTTTTGCATAACCCATGTATGAAACAAATTGATTCTTTCTTTCAGCAACTAAGACAATGGAAATTCATGACATTTTCTCTACAGAGCAAGGGGGTAGGCCCTCAAAAGATCAGCACACACAGCTGCCAATTTGTGCTTGACTAAATACATTTTTGGAAAATTCATAACTTTCTTGATTTTTAACAGATTTTGTTCAAACTTTCACTGATCTGTTTTTATTAATGTTTCTGCTTTTATTAAAACTAACTAAATATCAGAGCAGACTTCCCCTTTTAAGGAAATTTATTTTGTCATATCATATATGGTGGAGGTGCTGGGGTATAGTGGCTAATTCACATGACTCTCAATCCTAGGGTTGAGGGTTCGGATCCCTGCCTGGCAATAACATTTGCCACTCTCCACCCAGGTGTGAATGCAGGGCTCTCAGGTAGAACAACAATAATGCTAATGAGGCTAACCTAGGTAATCAAATTAATTTTATCATTGAACAAAGCCTTAGAGACCTACCCTTGGGAAGCGAGACTCCTCATCGACCAGGGCAATGATGTTCATGGGTTTGACGGCGATCAGGTCTAGGGTTTCCTGGTTATCTACAAACTTGATGTGCTGCCACTTGATTCCTTCTCTATCATACTCCTCCTACGAGAACAATATAGGAAAATAGGAAGAAAGCAGAAATGGTCATGAAGAGTTGATGATTACCTATAAATACATGTACTAACAACTTCTACATGTATGTAGTATTCATTTTTCTTTTCTTTCTCTCTCACTTCATTCATCTGTATTTTCCATTCTGTTTCTTGTTTTAGTCTTTGCATCTGTGTTCATCTTCTGCCAACATCCATACCCATGCCCATACCTACATGTCTAACATACTTTTCATTTTTTATTTTCTGACTTCATCTTTTAGCATCCAATTACCACCCCCTTTTTTTCTTCCCTCCTCTCTCTCTCCATCTCTTTCCCTCTTCTCTCTGTCTGTCTGTCTCTTTCTCCTCTTCTCTCTGTCTCTTTCTCACTCTCTATGTATCCTATACTGTTGACAACTTAATTATTCATACCCCTTCAAAATGTTATGTTTTTTATGTTCGTAACTCAAGAATGACAGGGAGACTGGTTAAAATTGGGCCTGTGTTGAATGATTTTAGATCTAAGCTTTCATATGTCACATTCTCAAGAAACGCACATCTTTGAAAATTACAAAAACTTGGTGAGGGTATGAATAATTTAGTGGTCAGCTGCATATCACTGATATGCTCTTTGTGTGCATTTGTGTTTCAGACTTGTTTTTCTCTTTTAAAAAAAACGAAGTTTATACATTCATATTTTTAGAGTATCTTTCTCTCTGAAATTAAAAGAATTAGAAATATAACAAGAAATCTATACCTGCTCAAGCTTGAATATATGCCTGACAAAGAACTGCTGCAGATTCTCATTTGCGTAGTTGATGCACATCTGTTCAAAGCTGTTGAAAACAAAGCCAGAAATGTACATCAAGAGAAGTATAATACAGTATGATAGCCATCTTTTTCTTCACATGTGAAAGAACACTGATAACTTTTGTGGGTTTTTTGACATATTGTCATATCAGGCTAAATCTTCTAAGAGAAGGCGAGAATGCAGAAATATTACCCCCTCTAAAACAGACGAGCTACTCTTTGTCCAAAGAGTTGAGATACAGTACCACTTGGGTAGTTCACGCTGCCTCAAGCACTGAAAAGGTTGGGGTATGTCCAAGTATAGTGGACAAAGCATCTCATTACATCACAATACATGGGCATCATTTAGAGAAACCATCATAACTACAAGTTTGCCTACCTCCCATCAACCCATTCTGGACAGCTGTCAATAAAGCTTCTTGGTTGCATCAAATTCTAGATTTAAGAGTCGACTGTTTTGGCCAAAGTTCTCAAACCTGAAGATGTCCAGGGGAGTGTTTCACAAAGACTAAGATCGACTTTAAGTTGGACTTAACTATGGCAGGCCGTTCATGCCACTGGTTGCTCTCAATTATGATCTTTAGATAATATTTTTCCTTCAATAATGAATTATAAACAAATGTAAATTCTGTAGATTTGTGACCATGATTTGTACGTCTCTTGAGAGACCAATGCCAGTAAATGGTGAGAGCACTCAGTGGCATGCATAGTTAAGTCCAACTTAAAGTTGATCTTACTCTTTGTGAAACACCCCCAGAAGTCCTATGTTGACCCTCTTCCCCCTATTCCTTTATTATTTTTCAGAGCAGAAATAGGTAAAGGTAGTCCATTAACATCGGACAAAGTGTCTCACCTGTTCTTTCCGAAGTTCTCAAAGCCGAAGATGTCGAGGAGTCCAATGCTGATCCTCTTCCCTGTACTCCTGTCATGCTCCTTGAAGGTGGCCACGTTGAGTTTGTTGACAATCCAGATAAAGAGCCGGCCGTAGATGGCCTTGACGAACGCATCCCTCATGTCGATGGCCTTGGCATGACTGACCGGTGAGATGATGACCTCGCCAGACGCTGTTGTGGACTTGGTGGTCAGCACTTCTTCCAGGGCTATTTGGTTGACCTGTAGGAATGATCACATCGTTGGGAATCATTCAAATTCATTCATTCAATTCATTCAAATTTTATTGTCCAATGATTGGAAATTTGGTTTCGTTTGCATGTCAGTAAAAAAATAACAGATTATAAACATCAATAAGATACAGATGGATACAGAATAGAACATATGACTTGAACATAGGTTACACAACATGCAGACTAAAATTTGCTTCATAATTCAGACTAAATGTAAGAATATCTGTTCCAAGGGTTTGTTTGTTTCAAGATTATAACAAAACTTGACAGATGTCTATTTCCAATTATTAAAATCATAAATGGAAATAAATAATGGATAGTAATATCAATAATATTATCATAATTAATAATAGTGATATTAATATCAATTAATAGTAATTATGTCAAATATTAATATTTTACTCTACTTACTTTAAGCAGAGAAATTATTGTAAAATTAAAATCTTACACAACAAAAATACTTTGCACTGTATGTTTGAGGTGCCATTCCAAAACATATCAAGTGGATTCTTTCTTATCTTATTATAAATGTACACGATTCCTTTGTTGTGATGTAATGTGTTCCCTAATATTTTGAAGCGCCTTGAGCATTTAAAGGGATCCGGTAACTTTGTCTCAGATTCTGAAACAAAATTCTGGATTTAGCTCATGCTGCAATGATAATTATAAACCTTTAGGTCAGTCAGGAACCCCATGACTTTTACAGGCCGATCGCCTGTCAGATTATCAAGATATTTATGATTGGAATTACAAATTTTGAAAACCGTTTGCCAAACGGTTTTCATAAAACTAGTCTATTGGGAAAAACGAGTATGGTAATATTACACCATTTCACAGACACTGATAACACGTAGAGCCGTGCATCTCAGATTTAACATTGTTACACGATACCTTTAATTAGAATGGATAGTGGTGCTATATGAATCTCATGTATTATTATTATTAATATGGAAACTTTGTGTCATACCAAACACCATACGAGCCAGATAAAAACGAAAAGGAGCAATCCTACTTTTAGTCAAAGTGGAGCTCAACTTACAGCTAGGAGTTTGGCCACCTTGGCAGTCTGAGAGTGGTCTTTGAAACCCGTTGCATCCAGGTTGGACTTCTCAATGGCTGTGTACTTGATGTTCCCCAGGTGTAGGATGGACGCCAAGAGCTTGAAGATATCCCAGATTTCATCATCGGTGAAGTTCAGGACCTTCATTGCCGCTCGGATGGTGGAGAAGTCCTCACGATCGTTCCTCCCAGGACATTCGATGCAGTCACCCTAAGGTTCACAGATACATTTAACTCATTAAAAACTATTTGCGATGGTGGAAGGGTCATCCAAGATATTTCTAACTTCTATATAGTTGTTCAGAAATAGCAAACTCACAGAGCGTTCAAAACAATATTGATACATTCCATCCGTTCCATACTTCTTACATGGGAACTCATCATATTCTGTACATATTTCATTCTCAAGAGAAAGTCGGTTTTACAGATAATTAAAATGATAAAGTAAAGTTTGAAAACCACAATTCACCCATATAATTTTCAATGATGCACAATAAGTCTTGGTTCTAAACTGGATACAAAGTGGCATAACAATGAGAACATGACTTTAACGGTTATGAGGAATGACCAATAACCAAGTCACACCACCAAACCGACTCCAAGCTGGTAGATTCTTGGTCATTGAGGGGAATGTCATTCATGTTCAGTCTAATGTAGGTCTATTGTCAGTCCGGTGTCGGTCTGGTGTCGGTCTGGTGTAGGTCTGGTGTTGGTCTGGTGTCGACCTAGTTTTGGTATGGTGTTGCAACGGTGTCGGCCTGGTTTTGGTGTGGTGTTAATCTAGTGTCGGTCTCATGTCTGTCTAGTTTTGGTATGGTGCTGTAATGGTGTCAGCCTGGTGTCGGCCTGGTTTTGGTGTGGTGTCGGCCTGGTGTCAGTCTCATTTGTTGGACTGGGATAGGAAGCTTACCTGAGTGAGGTAGTAGTAATCCTTTGCATTGGTGAGTTCCAATTCCTTCTTCTCCTGTTCAGGCATACCAGACATCAAACAGTAGAAGATGTGGTAGTTTCTCTCATCGCTAAGCTGTTTTTAAGAGAACAGACAAGGTATTTAATCGTAAAGTAATTTTCAATAACTGAATAATACAATATCTTTATAAAAAATTCTAGCGAGAGGTGAATGTCTTTATCTCAACTCCATACATGGTCCATATAATGAGTTCTAATTCTTTCTGAAGTTGTTTTTCAGCGGTAAGATTAATGCTCCATTAATGGCCGGTCCATTAAAGCATGACATGATGGACCAACCCAGAGTAGGTATGTGGTCAAAGAAAGACCTCGAGTTCATTCAGGCATTTTGTGTCAAGGCTCAACCCGTGCTCTCTTGCATTTCTTGGTCCAGAGTTATGGATGGCACATACAGTTTGTGTGCGGTTACATGTCTTATCCACTTCCCGTATAATGCATCAACTACTAACTTTATATATCATAATGCACGTTTAAAGCCCTTCTGGCGCTCAATGGAAGATGAGTTTTCATTCATGATACAGAGGATGAAAGCCATACTAGGGCATGGATCTGAATAACTAGTGAGGAAAATGACACCCTCAATGATATGTTCATTGTTCAACTATACTTGGAGATGCTCGGAACACAAAACTAACAAATACTTTGTCCTTGCCTAACATGTGGTCTTTAAACAGGTTTCCTATTCCACAGGTTATAATTAGAAAAAATATTAAAGTGCAACAAAATATATAAAATTCATCATCATCATCATCATCATCATCATCACCATCATCATCATCGACAACAACATCATCATCATCATCATCATATCGACATCATCATCCCCTTTTCTTACCTGACTAACAAGCCTGGACTTCTCCAGCAGGTACTGGTCAATCTTGGCCCCCTCAATGACCCCCCTCTCCTGAAAGTGAATGTCAATGTACTTTCCAAATCGACTTGAGTTGTCATTCCTGATTGTCTTGGCATTTCCAAAGGCTGCAAAGAAAATGGAATGGATCATTTCTTAACCTCGATCTTCTGAGCCACCATTTTTGTGTGGAATTGTCACACATTAACTTTTTAGGGTGAAATTTTAAATTAGGATGCTATGTATAAAACTTAATTTGGGCATAATATCCTTCTATGATATACACTACACAATGATGGTATACATGTATGAACATGTACACTGGTAATTGTGCAACATTTACCTGTGTGAAAAAATATATCCATGGTCAAGACTAATAACTTGCTTGACTTCAGTAAGGAAATAATGCCTTACCAAAACGTCTACTACCCGTAATATAACACTTAAAAGCAAACCGAACCTCAACCTGATATATATTTGACAAAACAAAGCAAACAAGACATGTTGTTAGCAAATGACAGGTCAACTTCAGATGAAATACATGAAATTAAGAGACTATAGTGAAGTATGGTCTCTGCTATTTAGAGCATACCAAACTTGTGTTTAAGTGTCAATATTCAAATTACACAATTGTTATTGACATGCCCTCAGCAGAGCGGATATGATTGGTGCAAACAGTGTCTAGTAGTCGGAGAAGGGGAGGGAAGAGGACGGAAGAGGAGAGAAGAGAAAAAAGAGGAGAGAAAGAGAGAGGAGAGAAGGGGAGAGAAGAGAAGGGGAGAAGAGAAGAGAAGACAGAAGAGAAGAGAAGAGAAGAGGAGAGAAGAGGAGAAGTTCATGAACAAAAGAACATGAATAAATAAACAATCAAGATGAGGGACTTGACATTGTGACCAAATTTATCTTTCTCATTCTCGTTCTTTGCATCTTAAATTTGCCCTCAGACTACATCATGACTTGGCATTTACTATACTGGCTTGCTATTGACATCCCCAACAACGCTCATATACTGTTATAATCAATTTACCACTCACTGGCACCTATTTGTTTGCATTAACAGAGAAACATGAACCATTCAACGAGCTCACCAGGGATATCCAGTGACATAGCAACATAGGGTCAAAGGTCATTGTTGTTTTGACCTAGGAGCTGAACAACAGGTAATTTGAAACTATGTATGGAATGCTAAAGTGAATGCTGATAGCTTGACTACTATTTGTTGAGTTCACAGTAACTTGTATGTTTACAATAAATCAAAATAAATAGCTGGAAACTAAATTGTTGTGATTTGCATCATTAAACACATCCTGGTACAGATCATTTCATCAGGGTAGATCGCTAAAGCCGAGATAATTATAGCAGAACACAGACAGAGAAATAGTATATGTTATATCAATGTTACCATAATTTCTATACAAAATTCTTCATTTACATATTCTTTGATCTACTTGAGGTATTGTTTTGTTTTGTACTCTCTTCTTTCTTTCTTTCTTCTGACCCTAAATGGACTCCTTAAAAAATGTTCTGCAATTCAAGTTTTGGCATTGATATCCTTCTTGTTACTATATGATTAATATCTGACGTTGGTATCATTGAAAAACTTATTTATTCCTCTTTAAAATAATACCCCATCTGTAATGATTATGTAATCATGGACTGTGCAGTACACCTGAATATGGGGCCAAGTAAAAAGTGAAATGTTGCAATTGACAATAACAATGCAAAATCTGAGGAAATCTGCTGCAGCTAGATCGATCACCTAATAATAAGTCTACTTTACCCAGGGTAGCCTCATCAGTATTAAAACTGTTCTACCTGAGGGCCCTGCAATCATAGTACCCCTGCTTTAGCCGAGCTACTATGAGAAAGCGCTCAAGCATCTAAGGCATTTCTTCCTACCAGTTACCAATTTACTACACCTGGATGGAGAAATTGAAAAAGGTCGAAAATATTCACCTTCCATAATAGGATTAGATTCAATAATCTGTTGTTCAATCCATGAATGTTGGCCACTCACTGCTGCCAAGAACTGTAAGATCAGCTTAGCACTCTCCGTCTTTCCTGCTCCACTTTCTCCACTACAATATGAAAGAACAAGAAAAAGTAACGAAAGAAAATTCATCTAATGATCTATTTGGGCTGATTTCTAGAGCAGTGATTGTTAGCAGGTTTCAGTAGCATAGACTAGCAATGACAATTTAAAGTGATCATTTCACACAAATACAAAGGAATTCTACATAGTAAGCAATCACATCATTACTAGCAGCAAAATTGTACTGCCAAGAATGGAATTGCACTCATATTTTGATTACACTATTACTAAATTCTTAACATAATTCATACTGTAGTCAAAATCCAATTACTAATACTAAATTTTTTTTAATACAGATGCATCAATTATTGTGTTTCTTGAATGTATAGTATTCTATTCCACTATTTTCTTATCATCATTGGTACATAATTACATTTACATATTATCCCTCGCGTATAATTCAACTTGATTGTCTGGATCCCCAAATAATTGCAGAGAAAATTTCACCCTTGTCACCATGACAACATGTATACTACCCATATTGAAGCTTTTTATCACTCCAAAGTCCAAACAATACTAGTAGTTACTAGATACAGATCAAACCAAGCACCACAGACATTCATGCAATATTCTAACTGAATTCTAAAATTCATTTCTGTAATTAACGATCCTTAATGGTATGCATGTAATAACTTACATAATATAAAGTATAGCAAAAAGGGGGAAAGGAAAAATTACCAAAATGATGTACTTGTAATTATGCTATTAATCCACTTGTCTGGATCACTAACAACCATTGCCTGTGTAAACACTTCTAACAACTAGTCTATATTACAAAGTTTGCAACAAAATTTGTTTATGTCAATTTCTGAAATGCATAATTCTATAATATTAAAAATATTTCAGTAAATGAGTATGAAGACTCAAGACTGTGATAAACAGATACTAGTCACCAACGTATCCATGCACTTGTCTATTTCAAAACTAACAATCTCCATTAGAAAATGTACAGTAAACACTAGAGACAGACATTGTCATATGAAGGGATGATGCTTTCTAAAATTTATTTCCTAAACTCAATTTGAAATTCACAATCCATAATATTGCAATAACTCATTAAATGTGCATGGAAAGAGCTAGCGTAATCAATGCTATATTGATGTACCGGTACTTGTTTTGTCTGCAAAACTCACAATCTACAAACAAACCAACCACAAGCATACAAGGTCAAAACCACAAGGTTGATACAAATCATTCTTAGATCAATATCTGAAATGTACATTCTATAATATTACAATATCCCATATAATATACATGAAGAAAATATCTCAAACACAGTGTATTTGTGATTAATGGTATAATGCTATCAATAAACTTGTCTGTAACAGAAAGAATCTATACACAAAACCACAACTACGAGCATACAAGGTCGACATGAACCTTCTGTGAGGGAATACAGCAGCACAGCACATGTGTACCTGTTGTTTTTGCTATCATTGTGCAGCATCTATTGAATATTATTGATTTTCTTCTGTGCCAGGGTTTCCCATCCTTTGTGTACATATACTCATAATACAATATCGGCTCATTATGTATATATATACTGTATATCGTGATCTGAACCTGCACCTGTGATGCTTAGTGAAATGAGCGGTTATAACATGCAGGTTGCTCTTTTAATGTCCAAATATATATACACATACACACATGGATAAACGTGTATGATATTATATATAGATGCAGGTTTACAACTGTATTATAGAGTCTAAACCTACAAGGCACGTAATGGGCTCTTTCACGCATGATACTGGAAACACAGCTTTTTTTTTCTTTATGTGAACTTGAATGGAACGTGGGCATGAAATTATACCCCAGCTGCACTCAACAAAAAAACGATTACTCATTATCTCTTTGTTATATAAATGAGAATAGTATCACGCTTATGTCATCATAAAATTGAACAAGCTGCGGTTAACAGCGTCATATATGAATAAGCCTTAAAAAAGATAAGGCTTCATTATGACGGGCAACTTTTTAAAATACATTCGCCAATAATTTAAAAAAAAATCTTCGATTTATTACTCATTTTACCAGAGTCTTTCAGAGATTTGCAGAAGTAATCGCATGCTACTCCTAAGTATTTTTTCACCTAGCTACCTGCTACAATGTTTGTTGAAACAAAAGATCCTCCAGAATCCAAATAATCCCCCCTCCAAAAAAAAAAGAAGATGACTTGCCCTACCTGATTATAACGCACTGATTCTTGAGCCCTCGTAACATACGATAGTAAGCGTTGTCTGCGATGGCGAAGATGTGAGGGGGTAGTTCCCCTATCCTTCTATCTCTGTACGCTTCAATCTGTTCCCTCATGTAGATGGGTAGGACTTGGTAGGGATTGACAGCTACAAGGATGGTTCCAGTGTATGTCTGCAAAGTAAGGTTATGTCAATAGGCCATTTTCGTAATGTATCAAATTTAATGCATACATCTTTGCTAAGTGCCTCGTTACAAATGACTTTATTCACCTTGTACGAATGATTGTATTTTAATAGTCAGAATGAAAGTTGTATACATTAATTGTTCCTATGTAGGACAAATATTATGGCTTGCCCTACCTAACTACACAAAATGTATGCAATTTGTATTCTGACTACCGGGTATTGAAATACAATTATTTGTAACAGGTGAATGAAATAATTTGTAATGGAGAAATCATATGAAATACATGTAAATGTGAGAATAAGTATATTTGTATGAACCTTTTAAGATTCTTTGTCTTGTTAAACAATTGCTCTGAAACATAGTGGTATATATTTTTTTTCAGGGTTTTTGAAGAAGCATTGTAAAACATTTATCACTTGAGGATAGTCTGTGGAAAAAAATGGTGGCATCTGTGAAACATAACTAATGCTAACCCGCAAATGCATCGTCTGAAGATGCATGCTAATCCAAAATGTCCGCAAAATCATATATTTAGAGCATTTTTTGATCATACAAAAATCCTGCATGTGCCTTGGAAAGTAAGGATATATTTTCTACACCATAATCCTCCTGGAAATGCCATAATGTGCTGTTCTACCAAGGAGCCTTCTTAAAATGGTTCAACAGGTTGTGTTGCAATTTACAAGACGCCCAACTATGATTCATCAATTGATGTTTGAAAGTTAAATTTTTGGTCTCAATACAAAATGTTTAAATCCAAAATTTTCGGCTGTTTTGAGATCGAAAGTTCAAACTTTCAAACATACGTATCGGTATCACCAATACCGATGAACTTTCGTGATTGAATGATTCATTAATATGCAGAATTCTTAGAACTTACATAGATGAAGTTGGCCTTGTATCTCTCTAGTAGATTCCTCAAGATGCCAGCCTCATGAAGGTCACCGAGCAGAATCATATCCTCCACGCCCTTGACGGAGGATGCGTGCATGGTATGCAGCTTCTGCGCCACCTTTTCCGACAACCAATGCTCCTGAAAAAGACATTAATAATATGAAAATATAAACTTCTAAAGTGCATTTTCTGACAAAAAATGTCACCCAACGATACTTCGGTTACCAACGTACATGTATCTGGTAACTACTGAATTATAGCCTATATGGGTACCTGGTAGGAATTTATTCCTTAAAATGCTAGAGCGCGTATGGCAGCCGTGCTGAAGCCAGGGTAATAATCGGGAGCGCCAGGAGGGTCAAATCTGACTGACATGAGCAATATACAAGAACTCATTATTATTATTATTATTATTATTACATACATTTATACGTTACCATTCAAAGCTCTGGGAAATAATTACATTCATTTATTTGGTCATTTAGGATTATTGATCATCCATGTAACAGCATTCCAAAGAGTGAATTCATCTACAATTCGTCAACGTTATTATGAACTGACGAATATTTGAATATTCAAATATTTAAATTGACAAAGCATCCAAGAATAATGAGAATCAAATAATACCGATATGTCTTTACAGATATGTCACAACATGTACTTTGTTCAAATCTATTGTTTTGTTCTTGCTCAAGAATGATTGAATAAAAAATTTCCTTGGAAAAAAAAAATAAAAAAAAATAATTGTTTAAAACATTGCACTTCAAATGAATAATAACCATAAAAATTAATTATATTTATCATTGTAATTATTATCTAGATTATCATAATTTCAAAGATAGACTCATATGATCTTCTCGCATTGCATCTTTCTTTGTTTCACTCCCCTATACTGCTCCATATACAGAACGAATTTCCTTCAACACCCCCATTACTCATTGACTACTCATACTGCAATTTCTCAGCTCTATTTCGTCTGTTTATAAAACATTCATCATTTTTATTACAGCTGCCATACATTTGATTCCTAGTACACAATCAATGCAGAAATACATCCCAATTCAATTTAATGCTTGAGAAGTTTCCTATTCATTGTAAGAACAGAATCACCTTGGGACCAGTCAAAATAAATGCCTGAGACACAATACGTGTACAATAATGTTCAACACTTATGAAATTCAGTTGTCATCTAAATAAGATTGATTTTATATTCCTCCCTTGTACACACTATTCATCACGGTGAATGTTGAAGAGTATACACGCATCTATATAATACTTCTATTTTTTTAATGAATCCTTAGTACATGGACGTCGGTTGCCTGGTAAAAGGTCGCATAGCGTGGGCGCTGGTAAAAAAAGGGGAACCAAGAAAAATGCTTTTGAAGTTTTAACACCTACTTCAAGTGCTAAAATCAACAATGTTTCTTTGTTCAAAGAAGCCAAAACTATTCTTAGAGACAGCTATTTACCTGATTTATTATGTTCTCAATTAATTTGCAAATATATCTTTCTTTTGCTACACTATGTTTTGCTGGAAACAGAAAAGCCCGAACGCGCAATTAAATTCGCGGCAAAGGGTAGTGGAGCGCTACGCGACGTTTTGCCGGGCAACCGGCAAAACATTGTATGCTTTGGTTGACCAAAGAAACCGGAGACTGTAGCAGTCGACTTTTGTCGCTCATCCATAAGTGCAATTGCTATAGATCACAGATAATCAAAACAATGTGGCAGTCAATAATTTCAGTCCAAAAAGAAAGAATTAAAGCCCATATCAGAGATTTGCAAGCCCCAACAAAATTATCTCAAAATTTATATGTAGCAGCAAGGTGAGTTTATGAAAGTATGTGCAAAATTTCAGATCAAAATGAGTGAATCACTATGAGTGAAAAATGAAGCATCACATTGTACACCACAAATGGGATGGATAAATCACTGCCAGTAGCAAATTTAAAACTTGAAAAGAAAAATGTCTATAGTTTTGCTCATAATCAATATTTTGCCACTATACCTTTTAGGAAAGTGTTCAATTTAAAATGTTTACAACATTATGGCCCTTTTACAACTTTTGAGAATTTCACTAAAAGTACATGCAAATCCCCGCAAGGCCCTTTGATATATATTAAAGTCTTCTAACTCCTCAGTTGGCTTGATTCTGAACCAATCGCAAAATTCATGAACATTTCAGGCCGGAAAAAGTTTCTTGTTTTACACCGAATCAGGAGAGACTTACCTGTCCTTCATCGTCGGTCAGTTGCAGTTGACCAGAATCAGCGATCTTGACCTCTGCTCCGATAGGGACCTTCTTCAAGGAATCTTTCCTAGGGTCTTCAAGCCACACAAAGTCTCCCTGTAATCAAAGAAAAGTAAAAACATGTAAAGAGTGGTGGTATCATGGTCTTGTGGATAAGACAGACTTTGAAGAACATGGCATAGGGGTGGAATCCCTGCCATAGCACTAGTCAACTGTCCTTTGGCAAGAATTAGTCTCCATTTGCCACTCTCCATCCAGGTGAAGTAAATGGATATCTAGTAGGAAAAAAATCCTTGGCTGCATTTATTGCCTATCATAGAAGTCAGACTATTAAAAGCTGTGGTAATATGATTGCAGGGCCCTCAGGAAAAAAAAACTATTCACACTGATCAGGCTACCCTGGGTGAATTATAGCGAGACATGCTTAACAACCACCTGTATAGAAAGACCACGTGCATAGAGTGACCATCTAGCACCTGTCTATAAAGAAATTTGTTTGTGTTTTCCTTGACGAGTGTTTGCCTCAGAAATATGAAAATATCTTGAAACATAAGGACCACTTGTTTATTCTGATTTGGTCTTTATGTACAGCTTTCACTTTACCGGTACATGAACTTCATTAGAGCTCAACAGGGAAAATATTCAAAATGCATAAAGGTATATGAAAAACAAAAATGGCCAGTGAAAATTTGAAATGCTGCATGTCTGCACTTTCAATAGAGTTATTGAAAAAACACATCCTGGAAAAAAGGAGAATGATACAAAAGCAACAATTCTTTAGGGAAAAATATGTTTACATTCATACATGTAAACTGAACATTGTTGTACTTCTTGTTGTACTGAGAGAGATGAGACGCTTAATTGGCAGGCAATTTGCTTGAAGATGTCTTGACGAAGCTGTTCATGTCATCTGGTTGGAGCCAGAAGGGCATTAATTCTGTTTAAACTGATATGAATTAACATCCTTCTGGCTCCAAACAGACGAATAGTATGGTATCATTCTACATCTAACAATATTTACAATGGTTCCGCTGAAAATTGCAAAATTTCAAAACATGTGATATCATTATGAATAGATAACTTCCTCATTTATACTTAATGGCATCGTTACACAGTGCAGGTACAAATGTAGCTAAATTTTGCTCACACGATATGCATTCACATGGAACCATGGTATTGTTATAATGTTTATTTTGTATTCTCTTTCATTACAGATATATATATATATAGCAAAATGTCATAAACTGTACATGTAAAGAAATTTATAAACATTCTTAGAATACTACATGAACAATACATGTAATAATATGCATCTAATATATTGCTGTATAAAATTATAGAATTCAAGTAATTACAAACCACATCATGAATATACTTTTGTCACTGTGACCAAATAGTAGGAATACTCCCCAGTGAGTGTAGATGGTGCACACACTGTGTGTGCAAATGAATCCACTGACCAGGTAGATATTTATATCTCTAAAAGTAAGGTGCTGAGGGATAATATTGTATTAGGTGCTACATAATAAATCCATTTTTATTACTAACAACATTTTCAAACTGCATTCTTTTCTAGAAAAAGTACGAGTGGTAGAATGCCTTTAAAAAATAAGTGTCTTGACTGACTTTCAAAAGGCCATCCAATCCATGTGTGAAAATACATACCGGCATTTAAAAAATTGTTGACATTGATAAGTCTGATATTGGTGATA
Source organism: Strongylocentrotus droebachiensis (assembly GCA_035222895.1). NCBI lineage: Eukaryota > Metazoa > Echinodermata > Echinoidea > Camarodonta > Strongylocentrotidae > Strongylocentrotus > Strongylocentrotus droebachiensis. The sequence goes on from JAVYIG010000219.1 coordinate 148,836, forward strand.
CATGTTTTTAGACTATACGTAAATGTATACTGTTTTAATAAAATAGAAGGAGAATTGAAATGTAAGCCTCAAGTCAAAACACAAATCTCGCTTAAAATAAGTACAAGTAAAAACTTAATGTAATACATGTACCAAACATGAGGGATTACATTTTTGTGTAATACTCTTCTACTTTTGATCATTATACTCCACATTAAACATAACATGTACATGTCCATTACATATCTACATGTAATACCTATCTCTTTTAAACAAATGTCAACACTCGAACTACAGAATGGACTGTGTGCACATCTTAGTCTAGCGCCTCAGTTTAAACAGTGGGCGTGTGTCGGCTCAGGTCAGCTGGACAACATTGAAGGTCACACACCTATTCTCTCCCTCTCTCCCTCTCTACCTCTCTTTCTATTTATTGATCCCTCTCTCTTTCTCTCCCTCCTTCCCTCATTCTATCTGTCTACCACTAGCTTTCTCTTTATCTCTCTCTCTCTCTATATATACATTTATATCTCTATCTCTCTCTCTCTCTCTCTCTCTCTATATATATATATATGTATATCCTCCTCTCTCTCTCTCTCTCTCTCTCTCTCTCTCAATGGACCAATACCTTATGGGAAACCTTGCAAGGCATGGACAGGAAAACAGCAACAGGTGAACACGTCTTTTCATCGTGATTTTGTTCACTCTGCTGATGATTAATGATGTAATTGACCAGTTGCGTATAGTTCTTGGAAATGGTTGAAATTAAAATTACAATGTATCCTACAATTCCACTTGATATTCATGTAACTTAAATTTATCTAACCCTACTAATATCTATGCCACTTTTGGATTGCATTGATATATTTACGTTAAAAATCATTCCGGTAGAAACACAATCGAAGATGAGACTGCAAAAAGTTTTTGACTGACAAGAGTCTTTACGTATATTTGTATTAGCACTTTCCTTTATTTTGATCTCAGACAAGTAAGCACTGATCATTTAAGGCCTAAACCTAACATACCTTTTTTAGCCGAACCCTATTGAATTCTTGCACTCTTTGTTAAACATTGTCCACTTAACATACCCGTTCAGTATTTTGCTAATTCTTGATGTAATTGTAGATCATGAAAATCCCTACAAGGAAAATTCATATTTTGATTTGATTTTGATTTGACTTTGCATAAATATATATATATTCAGGCAGAATTAGTCACTTGTTCTACCCTTAAGAAACAATGGGCAGAATATTACTACAGATGTCAACAACGCTTTGCAAATTAACCTATCTACGTGTATTTCAAAGACTTTAAACAAAAATGTCTACCAAAACATACAACGGAACAGAAGCTTTTGCACGGAGTACATACATGTACATGTACGTACTCTGTCTCTGTGTATTGATTTTATTCATCATCTAGTGTTCCCTACTCACATCATTTACTGAGAGTTGGAGGGGCATTAAATCATTTCTTTTACATCTAGAGTTAACGCCCTTTTGACTCAGCAAGACAGTATACTCATTAAGGCAACTTCATACACTAAAAAATGAGAGACCATTTCCTGCATACTGTCTCAACTAAAGAGGAACAGTTCCTTGAGTAAAGAATAACAAAAGAACTCTGATATGAAGTCATCCATGGCCCAAGGGTGAAAGAAAATTCACACGTTTCTAGCAACGTCATTCTATCGACATTGTGTGGACAGTTTTGCTTTACAAAGTGACGTTTTGATCCTGAATAGTCGACTATCTAGCACGTAAATATTCTATTTACAAGGTGTGTTCCGAGTGGGCATTATTATTGAGGGAGGCAGACCTTATACATATATTTATCATGAATCATTTGACAGGTTATAGTTGGGATGACATCCTGCTCATAATCCAGTTATCAAAGCCATGACAGACCTATAAAGTAGATATTACATATATATTACATATTTATGCTGTGATTATTTCTTACAGTAGTGCAACAATTCTTGTTTGGATGTATCGGTGTGCATGTAGTGGTGTTATATGTCCTCTTAGATATGCTGATAGCTGATGTAGATTGTAAAGCAAATAGAGAATTAAGTGTTAATTATTATGCGCTAAATAAATTGAAAGTTATTATTATCATTATTATTAGATATTAATGCTGTTGTAAATGTGGTAAGAAAAAGTATAATTATTATTGTAAACTTGTTTTTACAACATTCAGGATTGAAACTTTAAACATTACAGTAACACATTAATAATTTAATATTGTACACATCATGTAATATTCAAATCCTAGGCCTCTGATTGGTCAAAAGTACAGGTATAGTTAGACTATTGATTCAATCATCTCAGGGTATGATGACATACTGTGAACCACACCCTTAAAAGGATTGAACATTCCACTTTATCATCATGTGATGTCTCATTTTTCTTTTATTTCATTTGAAGCTTACCATTTATAGAGTAATACATAAAGTAACAACAAAGTATAATACAGATTGAACAAAAAATATATATTTTGTGAAAAATTATAGAAAGACATAAAATTACTTTTGATTTTAAAATTGTATTTATTTAAAAAACTAAAAAAGGGATAAATCCTTTGTCCAATTGCATATATATGTCACACACACTGGCAAGCTTGACCAGGTCAATGGAAATGCAGAATGGATACCATTAAAAGCTATAAAATTATTTTATTACCCAATTTGGTTCAACAGCACAATATCAATTATTTATGATAATTTGATGTTCTTAAAGTGGCAAATAATTGTCTAACAATGTGAAGAATCGGCTTGCTTATAAGGTAATGGGGCCTTTCAAATTGTGTGTTTCTTCTCTAAATCTGTTTGGATTATGTTTATGTATGTTATATGTCATACTACATGTAGTAGACTCTTCTGTATATCTTCTAATTTTCTTGCCCACCCTGCCTATGGCACACTTGTATTTTATAAGACACTGTATCATGGACCAGTGTTTACTAAATGTTTACTTCTTCGTTTATTTGTTGTTATGACTAACATTTCAACAACAACAAAAACAACATATATATATATATATATATATATATATATATATATAGACTAGTTGTTACACGCCTAACAATTTGATTAAATGTCACAAAATACTGAAAAATAGCTATGATAATTATTTAATCTTGTAAAATTGTACGTACCTTTACGAGGATGACCATGGTGGCTGTGGGGCGGGTTCAAATCTAACGGGAAATGTTTCCTATTTATTTATTCATACAGGGGTCGTATCCGATCATGAGATCTGTAACAACAAAGATGAAAAGAGAGATATTGATTAATTCAACTGTTAGACAAACAACAACAACAATATTCTGTTCTGGTTTGCAATGAGATATGAAATGTTTCAGTGATAATATAGTTTTGTAAACAAATTATTTTCAATTAAATCAAATTAATCTGCATGTACATTCAAGTAATTGTACAAAGGAAATACAGAAATAAATCATGATAATAATTCACATAAATGAAACAGAAACTGAAAGACTTAATCATCTCAATAAGTGGACGTATTTTCAAAAGTCATAATATAATACATAACTATACACCCATATACATAAATATATATAATAACATAAGATATATATATAATTCAATACCAAATACCAGAATCTTGGGGAGATTAACTCGAAGATTTTATTTGTTTAAACAGATTAAAGACCAAATCATAGTACCGGTATAGCAAAATTTCCCCTCCCATCATAGCTCCACGCTCCATTTCACAAGAATTTCCGGTATTCAAAAGAATTTTCTTGATTGAAGTTCTTTCAAAGAATATGTCAAGAGTCATGCTGTATATTTTACCAACAGTTGAACGGACGCATTGCATAGATTGTTAGATAAGTAGTCATTGTAAAATCTATTGTGTACATGTGTAGATCAACACATTTACCATTCACAACATGTACAACCCATGGTAAATATTGTTATACTCCTATATGTTCCTGGAAATATATACATGTACATTATATAGATACATATTACAGATTAAACGGTTCATGAAGGAGTTCTAAGGGAAGCAGGATATAAACAGGTCCTCACCATTTACTATTAAAACTCTCTCTATGTTTTGTATCTCATGCTTACAAATATCTAAAGACAAACCTACATATCGGCCATTATCAGAACATATAAATGCTGATTTAAATCAAAAAATGGTTTCTCATGTAGGTTTCCTTTAGAGAAAATGACATTTCTTGTAAAAAGTTATGAGTATCATTATTTGAAAAATATAACCTAAAATATATAAATGTTCAAAGATGAGTATTACTTCAAGCGAGTACAAGTACATTAGAGAAATAAAACTATATGTACTTCTCTCCAAAATTCATATTTATTTTTCATTCATCTCAATAGCTCTCGAAAAAATTCAAATTAAAAACATGTGGGAGTTTATTAAAGGTTAGATTTATCAAAATAGATTTATTTTCTATTCAGAGAGAAATGTGTTACTGGGCACAATGTTGCCATTCGTTCACAAGAAAATTATTCTATAAATGCAAGACAAGATATGAATGTTTTTTTTCTCAATGTAACCGAATTCATTAGATGTTTCAAGGAATGTTTCCCTCCATATGGTACAGTTTAAGAGACTGAATATACAGTACCTGACTATTTTCTGTCATGCTTAACATATGATATCCCTTTCATAACAATCCATTTATTTCATTCCATTATCTACTCACCTTGTACACATGCAATTCATGAGTTCAAAGGTCTATGATTATGTTTGATATATAATTAGATAGGCAGTAATCATTCCTCCTGAGCAAACAATCGACATTATTCATGGAAATATAACCGTCTTGCATTAAAGGGATGATTCTTCTCTACTTCCATACATCAATATTAGAAGATTTATTGTTGAAGGTGTTTTGTCCCATACTACCGTAGTTAAAAACTACATCCAAGATGCAGTACAAAGCTGAAGTATCAAAATTGAATTTGATCAATTTTTAATTGGTGTAAAATGACATTTGAAGGAGAAAATAAAAAAAGTACTAAAAGAGAGAATTGATATCTGTAACCTGAAAAATAAAGAAGTAATACATTGTGGGATTTAAGAACTGTTATTCTAATCAACTGACCGAAGAAGATGAAACAAAAATCCAAAGACAAAACAAATATGTCAGAGTGTACTTTGTTTTCTTTAAAAAAGGCTTCAATTAATGCAGTATTTAAATGGTATGCATACTGCAATGGAATTTTAGACTTTGTTCGACACCAATGATGCGTGCATGCGTATATAATGAGGGACATGTATGTATTCTAATTGAATTTCATTAGTCCATTTCGGTGTGTTGCTACAATGTAAATGGACAAATGGACATGTACATACAGTCAAAATATGAATACCGCACTTGCTATGAGCTAATTAAAAAAATTGCAGTAGATTCAAGCGAATGCATTTAGGTTACAATTCAGGTCTGTTACAATTCCACAATGCCAGATGCTCACCTCCCTTTTTAATGATTAAAAAAATGGAATTTACCCATCAGTCCTATTACATATGTCCTCAATAATACTAGGTAATAAACCTTCCAAAGTTCCATGTGTTCTAATGTGTATTGATTCAATATGGTTTGTTTGTTTACATTTACATATCTGTAAACAAAAAATCTTAGACTCCACCCAGTTGGTAAACAGGTCCTCAGATAAATTTGTGTAAATAAAATCAAGGATTATAATCCATAATCTATAATACTTTTACACACATATTTTGGTAGTTGTATAAAGAAAATATACTGTAACAAAACAAAAAAAAATCAATATTTCAGAGAAAAACACTGCACATTTTTATTTCCTATATATTAATCAAGACCAAGTTGTATGGGAGTAAAACCTTATCATGCATGTACTTTTAAAGTATCAGTAAATTGTAAACTGTTATTCATACTCTATGAATTAACCATTCTTTAATTACATGAATTAAGCATTTTATTTCATGGTGCAAAAAAGTATAAATTTACACTGCTAAGGATAATATATGGTAGGCTTTGGAGAAGGGGATGAAAATATATTTTCTCCTAGAAGTTTACAGTGGTGGTCATGTCTGTCTAAACAGCAAATTTGGTCAACATTCTACCGATCATTTACCAAGCACAATGTTGTGTGGTGCCCTTGTTCAACAAAAAACATAAAACATAAATTTTAAAAGGTATACATCTTTTGTGTCAAATTACAAATAACATATTTTGGTCATTTAAAACTGTATACTGTATAAGTCGAGAATTCATTCTGTAGAACAAAAATGAAACATTATCTACAGGTGTTTTTTGTTCCTTCTCTTTTCTTTCAGTTATATTTCACAATTGAAAAGCCTCAATTATCACCAGCGTAAACATTTTGCAAATTACTACAAAAATAACTGTTCATAAAATTACTCTTTAAAAGAGGTTAACCAAAGACACAATAAACCACTTAATTAAAGTTATTACCTGCCATTAAGGTTGCCAATTAAGCCCAGAAGTCCAGTCACTCACTTAATTAAGTCCGATGTTATCTCACTTTGATGACAAGATTAACAAACACTCCCCCTTCCACTAAGTTCAACACTAACCGGCCGGTCGGACTTTTTGCCAATGTGGCACAGTATGGCTTACACAGAATTGGATCTCTCTCATACAGAGACACACCACTATGAAAACATGCAGAAAGACCTCTATAGTTTAGTTCTCAAAAATACACAATAGTTCTTTTTATGCAAGAATAGATCCTCCTTTTCTACTGTTGTGTGTGATACTGCCGGTTTCCCCCCTTAGGTAGAGGTGGAAGGTGTATGGTAGTGGTGGTGGTTTATTTGTGCATTGCATATGAGTGAGCGCACTAGTGTGTGCTCTTTGGGGTGCTGCCCGAGTTTGGGCAGGGCACATACACCAAAGAGCAGGGGTGTATGCATAATAGAATGAGAGCGAGGGCTGAGGGGAACAATAGGCGGCATACCGGATAACAATAGGCGAGCACAACACAAATATAAGTGACTCACTATACAAGGGATATAGTTCGATGATCACAGGACCAGTGTGGTCTTTATAAACAAACCCTGAGGTTTTTGTTATGTAATACTAATTGAATTTCAGATTGTGATTCTCCTTTCATATGTTTACAAGTGATGAACTGGCAAAAAAGGACACTTTAAAAAGTTTTAGGTAATTGCATTAAGGATTTTTTTTAAAACATAGTTCAAAGACTTCCTAAGTGGTAAGAACATGTAATTTAACATAATCTTCATTGGATCATATGAGAAGATTTTGGGCATTTCCCAACTTTTGTTTTAATTAATTAACAATAGATACTCAACAGATAAAGAAATGTAATCTAGTGTGATTATAAAAAACCTGTTTGGAAACTGCAAATTGATTATTATGAATAGATAATGTAAGTATAAAAGATTGAAACAATTCTCCATGCTTGTGTAATTAAACAAGTTAACATCTCCCTAAGATAAATCTAGGAAAATGTTGGTAGAATATTTTTCTTGCACATGTTTTGCATTTTGAACATATTCATTAGTGATGTGAAGTCACATACCAGTAGATAGAACAAATAGGCAGCAGAAACAATAGTAAATAGAAAACCTCCTTTTACTGGCTAAGGGTGTGGTTTGTAAACAAATAATCAAGGATATGCATCTTTGTTTAGTCTATTTTTGCTCTGTACATTTTAACAGATATAGTAAATTTTTACTGATAAAATCATGAAATTAAGACATCGCCTTTCAAAACTCTACCACTACCATGTCAATACAGTTATACAGGTCTACTTCTACTAGGGTAGGCCTAAATACAGTGCAGTACAATTTGTACAATACTACCAATCTGTATTTTTGACACTTGTCCACAAGATACAGTTTACAACTAAATTATTCATAGCCCTTGTAAATTGATGTTTTATGGACTGGTTGAATTAGGGCTTTTGGTGCATACTTTTAGATGTAAATGTAAACATTTGTAAGCAACATGAATCAGGACAAATCAATTTTTCACATACTTAAAAAAGTAAAAAACTTGGTAAGGGTATGAATTATTTAGTTGTTAACTGTATATTTATGTGCACCTGCATGGCGTAACAAAAAAACTGATAAAGTTCACATCTGATCTTCTGAAGCAGAAACAACTATTTCAAGATAAGCAGCGATCAACTAGCTACCAAGGGTCTGCAACACAAGACTAGAAGTAAACTTCGAAAGAGGCGAGGCAGTTTTACACTGTCTGAACTTTGGGCAGTCTTTATTTGGGGGCAATGTGAATGGCACGCAATCAAACAGTTCTCAGGCTCAGCATAGATCTAACAGTAGAGATAGACAACTACTACTGATTGCCACGCTGACACCTGCATGATACTTAGATTGCTATTAACACTACAAATATTGCCATATATACATATACTGGATGTAATCCATAAGCTGATTACCGGTAAAGGGGCTGTGCTGTTAATAGGTTAATTGTGTTAGTAATACTCTTATAATTAACTGGTGAACAGACTGTGATTATAATATTGTGAGATTACTTTGATCCAATGAAAATTAACCTGCAAAAAAAACTATATCAAAACATTTATTTCACATACATGCCAACATTTGAAAATCAGAAATCTGTAAACTATGTGCGCAAAGCGCACATCACGAGCGCGAAACGCGAAGTCCTTTTAGCCGGGGTCCAGGGCCCGCTTTAGGGCCCTGGAAGCTCTGGGTTTCCAGATGCTCTCTGGTGCAATCTGAGCCTATTTTAGGGACCATTTCCCCTAAAATTCAACCCAAGTTTATGGGTAATTTTTGTGTCATACCAAACAAAAAAGTGATTGAAGTGAATTCCACATTTTAATTTATCCTTGGCAGAGGCAGAGCAGATAATAGACATAGATTTAATTAGCCACTCATGCAGAGTGATGCATTTAAGTCTAGTTACTTTTTATATAATTATACATGACATAGATCTAGATCTATGCATAAAATGAGACTGGCAATAATGGTATTCAACTTTCCAGACAACAGTCAACAATCCAAAATTATTGTAACTCATTGAGCTACATGTAAATGAGGTTGTCAAAATCAATGTCAGCAGAACAAGACATCTGTTGAAAAAAATATAATTATTTCTTCATGAAAGGAAGGAGCATTTGGCTATGGGCACCACATACTTTCAAGTTTCAAAACAATAAATGCAGTATACATATTCCTCCCCTTTTGTGCTTGCTCTAATAAAGGGAAATCGTTCCTTGTATTCCTGTTTGTACTTCTGAATTCGTCTTGCTGCTGTTCCGCTCATTTTGACAGATTTTCTTCCGAGACAAATCACAAATCACAAAGTATACGGTACCTCGAAACACATACTTTGCATGGGGACCCTATGCATATACGATGCACTAGCCGCGATAGCGAATGCATGCATGCTGATATGCGCATGCAAACGTATAGAAATAATACTTACCGAGATTTGCCAGCGCAAGTATTTACGTACGGAAATGGTACGTACGGAAACACATATCAGAGTGCACGTGGCGCGCAGCAACACGCTGCCACTGTACGTACATATCAGTGCACGCTGCACGCACCTTGCGCAATGCAATCCGTTCAGCACTCGATCGGATCAATGCTATGTATGGAAAGCCAAATTCCCCAAAATCGGAACGTTCCGTTTTTTAGGGCTATAAAACTTCAAAAACGGAACAGTTCCGTTAAAATCGGAACGGTTGGCATGTCTGATTTCAGACAGTGTGGTCTTCATATTGATGGATAAATGGTTGCATCCAGCATCTAAGAGTGCGGAAACTACCATTTTGAAAACAGAGTCACGCCAGTGCCCTTTAGGCTTGTCTTCATCAGCTCAAGTTTGCCAAATAACCTGCTATTTTAACTATCCCGATTGCAAATTAACCAGTTAATTTGCATCATCATCAGCCCGCAGTTGCAATCAGCAGGATATTTGGTCGAGAAAATATCCAGAGAAATATTGGTCTTGTTTCCAAAATAGTGGGCTAATTTGTGATGAGTGTACCAGTCTAGTGAACTCACAATTTCCAGTTTGGGTATAATATCTAGCGTCTGAAAATAGTGAGTTATTAGGCAAACTCGAGCTGATGAAGTCAGGCCTTTTGAAATGGTGATTGAATATTTTAGTTTTAGAGTGTACCTGGGAGTGGATGGTGATTTAACAATGGAAAGCTCCAGAAGCACTCTGGAAACTTAAACCCATTGCCAACATTCTCTCAATCCCTTAGGTTTAATACAGGGACCACTAGCTTTCCATAAGCAATGGGTAAGGTGAGGTCTGGTACATGTAAAAATATCCAAACGTAGAAACATCACTCCAAGAATGAAACAATATTTCTTTAAACGCCTCACTTTTTTAACTGAATAACATTAAATCAAGCTTCTTTATCTGTGAAAACAATCTGGATGAACAGATTCAACAATTGTAGTAACTGGATATGAAATACAAATTTATACAAATAAAGTGATCAGAACTGATCACTCACATTATAGGGATTACCAAACAAATCTTCTGCAGAGCAATTTATGAAATGGTTGAAATCCCTATAAGTCAAACAGACTGCTTAGGTTGGTGTTGTTGGGGTGACATTTAACTATATTACCCACTTAATAACCAACCAGCATCTTCAACTTAGGCAATATGTTTAAACTTTAGATGACAATACGTCTAATTATTTGAATGAAGGGTTTTGAGCCGACCACAAAAATTGGTGTATTTTGCCCTTTGCACAAAAGTACCTGGAATACCATGCAATTTTAAATCATATCTCATGGTTTGCACACAAAAAAATCCCAGGTGACCGTACAGTAAATGTTCAATATTTCATGGTTTGGGGTGCACAAACGCCTATAAATGTGAATTTGTGTTGAAATACGCACAGGCTAATGTACATGTATGTGCGCAGGTCTTCTTATATCATATTTGGGAAAGGACAAAATATGGTGTTTGTTCCCTGCATGTTTGATGCGCAAATTTGATATTAGGATGTTAGGATGTAAATAGGTTTCATACAATTATTTATGATAATATTGAATGGCTTTCTATTATGGGACACAAGAATATATCGCATTCACTTTGAAAATATTTCCCTCGTTGTGCCGACTCATATAATATGCTCATGAGCTTGTGGGATAAACCCTTGTGTCCCAACCAAGGCCATTCAATATTAAATAAATATTGCCCTAAAAAAACAGTCAATATTACACTCAGTCAGAATGTTTGGATAAATACAAGGCCCACCCTGATATTAGGCTGGTTTTAATAAAAGCAGACAATTTAGAAAAAAGATTACTGAAAGTTTTAGCAACATCTGATTACCGGTAGAATAGACAAGTTATGAACTTTTGAAGTTGTCGTCGGCTAAACACAAATTGGCAACACTGTGAGTCTGTGACGTATCTTGCGAGCTCCTCTCTGATTTCCTCTGTACAGAAAATGTAATAGCATTTCATTTTCTTAGTTATTGATGACGGAATACATTTGTTTCATACAGGCGTTGTATAAAAACATATTTATAATAATTGTATTAAGGGTGGACATATGACTGAAATTACTCTTAAGGGAAAATATACCGGTAGATTTTTTAGAACTGGGCAAATGGGAGGACCTCACAATATATGTCAGAGTTGCGATTTGTGTTTGATTGATTGCACTTTCAAAAATTCATTTTTTTTTTTTACTTGTAATTGTTTTTTGCTCAAACTTTTACTGACCTGTTTCTCTCATTTTTATGATTCTATTAAAACCAACTAAATATCAGATTCGACTTCCCCTTTAGAATATAGATGCGATATAAGAAAGATATTTCATATGCTCACGTGTTTATTGTTTAATAAAAAGTTGATGTAATCTACAAAGAGTTTACAAAGAACTGACTAGCACACTGAATTATATAACATCAAGCAAATTTGGTCGAAGTTTCTATCCTCTGTAATTGAGAAATAAAACTAATCTTTGAACCTTGTAAAACTGTATTAACGAAACTTTTAGGAGACACTTAGAAAAAAAGGTAATTATGTTTGATTGTCACGTCCTATCAATTTCTTATCTATCCTCAGCAATTTTAATAGAATCTTTCTAGAACTGTCTAGAACTGTATTAACAAGATTTTTAGGAGTCACTTGAAGAAAAAAAAGTTAACTATGTCTTCCTATCATCAGGAAATGTAAACCGGTACTGTACAATGTAAATAAACAATATACCTTGGTATTTTCAGATCACCAATACAACAAGTTTCGAATGCCACATCTTTATCAACAAAGTCATAAAGAATAACAAGGTACAGTACATGTACATGCTAAGAGCCAAAAAGAATAAAGAAATCAAAAAATTTGTTAATATATGTTTGTCTCATTTTGCATTTGTATTTAATGTATCCTTCATAACTTTTTTAAGTGACCTATAGATAGCTACCATTTCATTAAACAATCAAAATGAATTATGTATTGTTTCCATAAGTCATGAGGATAAATTGTATTACAATTAACTAATAAACAAACAAAAAATAATTATACAATTCTTCCCACAAAAAATCCAATAGTTAAAAAAAGTGCTTTCTTTATACAGTGCGTCCCAGAAAAAACGAAACCGAGAAGTATCGATGTTCTATCATAACTTAATCACAACTATAATTAATGAATGATACATATTTGGAAAGCTTAGAGTCTCCTCTTTCATGTGATGCTACTCAGATAATGCATATTTCACGCATGAGTGATTAAAAGCAATTTGAAGGAAGGAAACCAAAAAGACATTTGGCGGGCGGTATCTGAATTTCGAAGAAAAATTCACATTTCTAGAAAGTTGAGTTTCTGCCCTTTCATATGATACCTCAATCAGGAAAAATGAGCGAGGAATGACAAAGTTCTGTTTGTTTAAAGTAGTGCTTGCATTTCCATAATTTTATTAAACAAATTCGTTTTCACTGGCTGCCTGCCGTATCAATAAACGAAATTAACAAAAGACTTAACTCCGTTTCGTTGACAATCAGCCGTAGACGAGAGTCTTCATGCATGGCTGATTGTCAACGAAACGGAGTTAAGTCTTTTGTCAAATCTGCTTTTTGCTACGGCAGGCACCCAGTGAAAACGAATTTGTTTGTTAAAATTATGAAAATGTAAGGGCTACTTTAAACAAACAGAACTTTGTTATTCCTGGCTCATTTTTCTTGATTGAGGTATCATATGAAAGAGCAGAAAATGAACTTTCTAGAAATATGAATTTTTCTTTGAAATTCAGATACCACCCGCCAAATTACTTTTTGGTTTCCTTCCTTCAAATTGCTTTTAATCACTCATGCGTGAAATATGCATCACGTTAGTAGCATCAACTGAAAGAGGAGACTCTAACCTTTCCAAATATTATCATTCATTAATTATGGTTGTGATTAAGTTATGATAAAACATCGATACTTCTCGGTTTCGTTTTTTCTGGGACGCACTGTATATTAAAAAATAATAATCCTTTTTCCTACATAATTACATCTGAATGACTTCATAATTAAAATGCACTTTGATCATCATTTTGCAATGTACTGTACAGGGTGTATAACAGTATTAATACTTTTCACAAATAAAATTTTTAAAAATAGAAAATTAATAAGTTTGTATCTCACACAACGGTCAAATACAGTCACATTCATTAATACGATTTCTGTCAGATTGACATGTACATCAAATGAAAACACGATTGTAAAGAGTTTCTGGGGAAGATGGCTCCAAATGTACTTAAAAGGCATGATTAACTTAAGCCAAGTAAAATAATAATAATAATAAAAAATTACATTTATAAAGCGCTTAATACAATGTTTCTAAGCGCTTAACATACAAGTAATTAGGTACAACGTAAAATAAACATACAGCAATAATAATACATAATTATAATAATAACATTACAGATAATTAAAACTGCCCTATAAATTTACCGGTAAACAAAAAATACTTGCCTTAAAAGACTCTACAGATGGGGATTGACGAATAATAATAGGTAAACTGTTCCATAATTTAGGGGCTGCAATGGCAAAATCAAATGTAATCAGATGTAAAATGAAAGTGTAAAATGAAAGTGATTCATTGTTTCTTGTCACTAGCTCCCACCTTCTATTTTTGTTACGACAAAATAATATACACTTTCTCACAGGTTCCACAGCAAACTGCTGCACAATTACAATACAATTGTAACGCCCCGCCCCCCCCCCCCCCCCACTCAGTTTTATTTAGGGTATGCATATGCATGTTCCCTCCTTTTGAAAACACCCCCCCCCCCCCCCTAAGTCTGTTGTATAAAGTCAATAAGGGCCGGATTTTTGCGTACTACGAGCCGGACTTCGGTGCGTGAAAAGTTCCCCTTTACCAGACATTTTGGTAACATGCATGGTATCCCTCCGTTCACGGAGTGGGGGGGGGGGGCGTAACACATACCGACGACCCAACGAATGGGTGCAGGTGCGCGCATGCCTGAGGTTAGATAATTACTACGGTCGCTAGCCTCACACATGCATGTCCGCCGACAGTACCCTAGGCCCTCCGCGTACGGTATGCAATTGTATTGTGATTGTGCACAGTTTGCCGTGAAACCTGTGAGAAAGTGTTTTATAATGGAATGCCTCTTTTTTAGGAAAAATAGTACTCCAAAAGAGATAAGAAAATTGAGACGAAACAGGTAAGAAACATCACGACTTTTAAATCATAACCATTATTTGAACAATTGATGAAGATTTAGTTGAATTTTAGTATGTTTTAGTAGGAGTTCCTTGTCAAAAATGGATACGAAAGTACGTTAGCGCCAATAAACTTGACATGAACCTCTTTAACCATATGCAACCAGAAATTAGTTTCCCATTTTTTACAAAAGGAATGGCATAACCACCTGGTACAGCAAAAGCAGCCATGAAACAGCAGAACTCAGTTACAATTTTTAAATGGCGTCAGCGTTTCGGGCTTCGAGGTGGCTGTATTCCACTATCACTTTCATCATTTCATTTTTTGCAACCACCGACGCCTTTGGTTCGCAACGGAATCATACACATTAATTAGCGCGCGGTGCGCAGCGCAGACGATCTACCAGCCGCTAAAATTACGCAGCTGGAATACATAGAATTACCAATAGAAACAACAGGTGTTCACTCTCAAATGATCGCACAAATACTTTTCATGAGCTATTTCACGTTATCAAAGTAACACAGCTAAACTCTTATTTCAATTCTTGTTCTAATCGTAAGGGATCTTAAACAAAATACAGCATTATAACAGAGAAAGCGAGAGCTAAAGACGTTAAATTCTTACCGGTGTTTCGGCTGATTCAGTGCAGAGTTGATCTGTTTTCAAAGAGTCCTTCTAATGAAACCATTTATTGCATTGTATGGGCATGTACAATGCAAGGTGATCGTTCAACTCTTGTGTGCAAGAAAGGATACCATTCTCATTGAATAGGTGTCAACTGCCGTACGTGGTGGTGGCGTTCGACTTGAAGATTCATCGCCATCGAGGGTTAAACTAATGACCACGCCCAATATGTGCCCTGGGTCAAGGAATAAACTTGCAAGAAGTAAGAGCTTATGAAATTTGAAATTAGCTCAATTATATCTTCTCTGTATCATATATATATATATATATATATAATATATATAGATATAGAAGTTGGAAAGGTAAACTTTATTGGTAAGAGTTGTACGTCTGTTTCACCTTCGAACTTCTATATATCTACATTATATAAGCAAGTTTAGTTAAACTGCAATTTTCTGACAGTGCTCAACTGTAGGAGCAAATGTAGATATATATATATATATATATATATCCCTCGATCTCTCTCTCTCTAATTTATCTTTTAACAATTTACGAATATACGTCTTTGCATTTTTAAATGCAGCTGTAAATCTAATTATTACACGAACTTATGAAATACTCTCTCCCTCTCTTTCACTTTCCCAGCCATCTCCCCCCCCCCCCCCTCCCCTCTCTCTCTCTTTCTCCCTCCCTCTCAGACTCTCGATCTCTTTCTCTCTCTATCAGACTTTCTCTCCTTCCCCTTCTTCCCCCATCTCTCCCCCTCTCCCTCTCAGTCTCTCTATCATATAATTATATTTTATCTTCTAATTTGTTTTCTTCTAAATTTCACATACTTGATATTGCCCTTATAATTGCCTAGATGATGAAACAGATCGATTTACATAATAAGTTATTACAATTTTGTCTTATTTACCCTAGGTAGCTTTATCGCGTATACTGCTCTTCTTGCGAGCCCAATCACATGAAATGTCAACAAAATGCTAATCTTCCTGAAAAACAAAATTCATGCCATTTGAAGAAGAAGAAAAAAAGTAAAATGGCTGGGGGGAGGGGGGTGGAACCCAAAATACCTGAGTGATCCCATCCTGCCCCTCTCTGCTCTACTTTTGCTTACTCAGGTTTCTCTATTTGTATTCTTTATTGGTTTATGGTTAGGACTTTTGCGTTTAGATTCAGTAGTTAGTAATATTATTAAAAACCAAGGTAAAAGATACTCTACATTTAGTAGTGACCCAACAACAATTGTAACTGGACCATGTACTTAACAAGAAGCAGAAAAAAAAACAGAAAAAGGACATTGGCGACTTTTTAGATAAAAATTTAATTTGCTACTTCAAAAGTAATCTGAAAAATACAATCTATGTCATAGAAATTATCGGAACAATGATAAAGTAAATACAATACATTACATTCATTAGAATACATTCTAATATATCAGTACTTCATTTCCTAAATTCACATAGTGAGGAAAACATTCATCAAATAAATGTACATCAAGGTGGAATAAACCATATGGGATCATTATACCTCTACAAATATCCAAGGAAACAGTTTAGTGTTTGGAAAGAAAAAGAAACTAGAAGAAAATGTGTATTTCCTAGCATCCATATTCTGAAAACATTCTGTATCTTCAAGGTAAGCTTCCCTACATTGGTCACTAGAGGGCTCACTTGCAAGACATGGAATACCTGGAGTTGAGTTTTATTTGTTGTACATGGTCTGCTGAGAGCCAGAAGGGTTTAAAATTAGTGTAAAACTAGATTATGAGGGGTCAGTGACACAAAGACGTAACTCCATTTTGGCCATTTTGAGAAAAAGTGGCTTAAGTGTCACTGAGCACTTGCACTTGGACCTTGAGGAGTTAAGTCTATAATTCACTAGCCATTGACTTCAATGGAGGTGTTGATTTAGTTAAAGGGAGTGGATCGCCAGTTTCCATGTGCAGAAGGCCATAATTCGCTGACACCAGACTTGGTGGAAATACCATTAATGGGGGTACAAATTTGCACACAGCAAACCCATAGTCCAGTCAAGAATTACCCCCTAATCTCTCGGAGAGCTCGAGAGTCTTCGGGCAAATCAAAGCATTACATAAGGTCCAATGGTCATAAAACTCGAGGCTAACCCTGGTGATTGCCAACACCTGTTATTGGGTAAACACCCGAACGGTGTCGAATTCCCCATGAGAGCCGACTACTCAGTGACTTTAAGTCTTTGTGTTTCCTGGAAAGCCTACATTTTTCTGAATATTTTGATATCAAATACTCATTTTGGCAAAATATGGAGTTACAACTTTGTGTCACTGAACCCTTGATGTGTACTAATAAACACATGGAAACCCCTTGCCCCTAGATAATCAATATCTAGAAAATAACATGCATTTTTCATCTTTGTTGAATATTTCAATGCAGCATCTTTGGTTCGACTTTGACTATAATATTTTTATAACTACTAATTACCGTAGCTTAAAAGAAACTGGTTTTATTATTTTGTAAACGCTATCTTAATTTTCTTTTTGTTTTTAGTGCTCCTAAGTAATCAAATATTGCTATCATTATTATATTCTCTCGAACAGGCACTTCATAAATGACAAATGTATTATTATGTATTATCACTGGAGTCTGGAATGACATATTATAATCTAATTTCATGTTAAATTATCAAAATATTGAGGTGACTTTAAGACAACCATATAGGGAATTTCTTACGTTTCTCCTTTCACCATACTGCATACTACATTGAGAGCTATTGAGAGTCTTCTAAATTTGAATTGAATAGCAACAAAAAAATAGTCATTTTATTAATCTAAAATTCTACCCTGTAAAATCTGCCTATGTTATAAATGGAATAGAAAATGCACTTATCATACACCTTGTTAATAAAACATTTTGCTTTCATAATTCTAATAACAATAATAGATCTAGTGATAATTTTACAAAACCAGAAACTATTGCATTCATGAAATGTTTGAGAGTGCTTCAGTTTCACGAAGTATCATGCCAAAAATATTTAAATCACATCCTAATTGATACAATGCTAAACTTTTGTGATCTGTGGCAGTTCCTTGCAGTGAAAATGGCCGTCCCTAACATCTCATTTTGCGACAGTTTCTGGATTTACAGGAATCGTAAATTAACATTGATGAATTTCTATACAAATATACTAAACTATGCATTCTGAACTGCACATTACGATAACATATATATTTTTCATTCTCTTCCCCATTAATGATGCATGGTATCTATTTTCTTGGAAGAGGTGAACTGCAAATGCTACATAATTGAGAGCAAAGTATAAATAAGATTATGTTAGCTCTCTCAAACCAAATGCCCTCACAGATAAAGTTATGCATATTTTGATATAAGAAATAATTTAATGAGCTGCATCGATACAAGCAGGAGGTATTCTTTACAGTGCATGCATACACCCATGGAATTTATGGTACAATCATATATTTTTTTCGGAGCCAGTAGGGCATTAAGTTCTATACTTTACTTTAACATAGTCAACACCCTTTTGTCTCTAAATCAATGATTTAATTGATGAGTTGCATATAGTGTCTTTCTAATCTTCCTTTTGTTGTACATGTATTGTGACTGTCTATCATATCAAATTATTATATCTCATTAAAATCTTCATATGGATCATTTATTTCATGTCTGGAAATAAAATACAGGTAAATCAAATTCTAAAACCCAAATGTTGGGGGCTTGTTCCACTTTTAGAGACGCTCCATCCAAAATGGAGTTGTTTGCATCTAACATGTTAACTTTCTACATCATTACACTAAATATCTTCAACTACCCCAAATAGCATGAAAATATAAAAATATAGAAAACATACAACACATTACTACCATTCTAACAAGATTGTTATTGATTACAACATTACAAATAATTAAATTCATTAATCAACCATTAAGAAAGCACGATTTTTCCTTTTTTAATGAACCCGACATGGATTTAATTATCCTAATTATCTTCAAAATCTGTAAAGATGAAAGAGTTGGATTCAAGTCAGAGAGGGGTCACTGGGGGGTGGGGGCATATCCACTCAGCAAAAAGAAATTGAAAAAAAGATTTGGCAAAACAACAAAAATTAGAAAAAGAAAAAAAATCGGAAAAAAGTAGGAAGATGAGGTTTGATCACCATTAATTTATTTGCTTGTCAGATGTTTTTTCAGAATTGGCCCCCCCCCCCCTGAGAATCCTGGACACGCCACTGGTTGAGTCTATGTAGAGCTAGCCTCTAACGCATTGTCACAAGTTCTTCAGAGGAGGTCGGGTGAATGGCGACGGTGTCATCAAACTGAGCTTTAGTTGCACCCATCTTGATAGCGACGGAGAAACCTTGAAGCATCTCATCACATCCCAAACCTTGCATGTGAAGCCCAACAACCTGATCGAAAGTTGAGTAAAGGATTGAAAAGGGTCATAACTGAACAATAAATTGAAATGTTAAGGATGAAGTTGAGTTCTGGTCATGCGATTGCATTGTGAAAGAAACGGTGTGGAATCGACCAGAAAAGGTTGATCATCTAGCATATAAGAATTTGTGTGTATTGCAAGGTTCTGGAATCATCAAAATGATAAGAAATTTGGCCAAGTCTTGGTAAAGTTACAAACACTGTACACAGAAAGATGTATATGGGACTACACGAACACGTGGAGTAAAAATCCTACCCTGGATTTTTAAGATGTTACATGACATATTGAGAATATGAAGACATTTGAAGAGCCATGCTTTTCAGGGAACATGTCTTATCTGATGTTCTTCCACACTTGCATAATAAGAATGATCATAACGCTCACAAATTATTTTTCACCTCTTCCCAGAACTCAACCTTCTCTTTAATCACAAATATCATGCATCATTCTACTCCCATTCTCACAACTGAGGGTCAGGGGTCGTAGACTCGTACACCAATGCTCTCCACTGTCTCCTCCATCTCGCTATTTCATGCATAATGGATTTAATCATACTGTTATTTGTTTATAATTCAAGAGATTTTATAGTAATTTAATTTAACACCCTGTAATATATATGTATGGCAAAGATTTTGTCTCAGCAGTTATCTTTCATGTGAAGATATATGAAATTGTGTGCAAAGTGAATGAGATCACAGACATAGGTTATGTTCAGTTTTGCAATGTCAAAATGACAGAGCCTTCAATCTGTTTAATCTGATAATGTTCTTATTTGTATTTCATGTGAAATGTTGGCATAATGACTCCTTAGGATAAAAGGAATAATACTACAGTAATGTATATATCATCAAACAGTGGCCTCAAGTATTTCTTAAACAAAAATGAATACCATTACTGGGAGGTGTTTCATAAAGCTGTGCTTTACCAATGATTTGAATATGAAGAGTCAAATGGGATGCCCAAAGTTTTTACTGACATTTTAACAAAGTGTGACTGTATTTCCCATAATCTTAATTAAATTGTAGCCAAAAGTACACTTTGCATTAAAATGTTTTGTTAATAATGATAAGGTTAATCTACATCTTTCAACTTGAACATATGCAATTAAAAGGATGTGAGAATCCCATTTAGCTCTTCATATTCAAGTCATTTGTAAAGTCATGCGTGACTTTACGCACAGCTTTATGAAACACCCCCCTGGTTCAACTACAATAATAAGAAGGAAAACAAATTCTTGCTCATTTTCGATTGAATTCTCTGCTGTCACAGACATAGAGATTTCACTTGAAAATGAGCTATGATACTAAACAAGTATTTTCCACTCTTTCTTACCTTTTCTTCTGGACCAGCGCACACAAGCTTCATCTTAGTCTTCTCTTTCCTCTCTGTCATTGCAAAGTACATGTTGTTGAAAGAAGACTGGTAGCTCTTCACATTGTCGCCCCCGTACTTCGCAATAGCCTCCGCTGAATGGGGGAAGAAGGGATAAATGGCAGATACACCTGTGTCAAAATACTTTTTATATTGCGATAAAGATTCCCTCCAATATATTTTACGTACTCTTTTGTTTTCATTTTTAACCCAAACTCTTTTCATTTTTTCAAAGTTTTTCACTACTCTTTAGGAGCTTTTCAGAGCTAAGTCGCTCACTGCTTCAGTGTATTTTTTCCCCACTGAGACATTTATGAAAACTGTAAGAGTTAGGTGAGAGAACAGTTATAATATCACCGTAATTTTTGTTTATAACTGTGATCTGATCATGTGGCATTTAACATCAAGAATTTTAAAAGGAAAATAATAATTTGAATCCTTCATATCATCATGTTGAAAATTTCTCCTCTTTCTTACAGAGGATCTATTTGAACATGGCTCCATATATTGTCGCCTGGCTGGCAGAAGGGCATTAGCTCGAATTTCAGGTAAAAAATGAAGCGTTAAGCAGAAGGGCATTAGCACTAAATCGCCTCAAACTTTTATAAAACTGACTTATTTCCACACAAAAATTGTGGCCGTGTTCTACTATAACATTTCTATTAGTCTTTCAAGTTTTAAACCAATTTTCGGGACGGAAAGCAGTTTAAATATAAAACAAATCTTTAAATGCGAACGATTCGAAAAGTAGTTCAAAGATTTCAAAGATTTCAAAGATTTCAAATTTATTCATGTTTCCAACAAAACATTACAAATCAATTATAAGCATTTAAAACAAATTTAAGAAATACATGTTGGAAATAGAGGGGCTCACGCGCTAACGCCCTTCTGCCAGCCGGCCAACGATATATACTTTTACATTCTTTTCAGAAATCTTTACATGAATTTTTATTTGAAAAAAAAATGGATCAATCAAAGAAAAGTAGCATCATTGGTAGTCTGAAGAAGAAAAAGCAAAGAATGAAAACCTATGTATCTCTTTTGTCCTGAAAGTAATAATCTCACCTTCTGTCAATCCGATGGTGCCAATGGGGGGATGAGAGAAGACAACGGTCGCAATGTTGTTGTAGTCTAACTTCAAGGTGCTCTCGTTATTGAAGAGTCGATGAGAAAGCCTCCTCCCAGCAGCAATAGCAACTGTACAAAAAAAAAATGGTACATATATGCTTGAGCGAGACTACCTGTCTCTCTCTAAAAAGACTTTCTGTTTGTTCACCTTGAACTGTGCTATAACTGGAACATGTAAGAAAACAACCATTCTTGTCTACCTAGCTATAACTGTACAAACAAGTACAACTCAATTTAAAATATGGGATATTGTAATAATAACACAATGCTGTAAATATGTAAGGGATGAAATACAAGGCATGTTTTGATAACCAAAAAAAATTGGCATAGTAGTGGTCCCATTATTGTGGGGGGGGGGGGGGTCCCATTACTCCATGAATGAAATATGAACCAACAATGCCAACATTTTAAGTCCCATGTTTATGCTGTATATGCAAATAAATTCTATAAGATACTGTGTAATTATTTGATTGGAGTGACCACATAGTTATTCACCTATTTATGTAGCACTCACTTTGTTTACTCGTGTAATTTCATTGTGTACCATTTCTACCATTGTCTGATTGCCATGTATCGCTTTGTGTTTTTATTTGCATTTGGAATTCAAGCTTTTGCTTGCAATAAAAAAACAGTGAAAGTATAAACTACACCTACTGTAAGACATTGTTAAGTATTCTTAAAATCAAATCAAATCATATCAAATACCTGGTGTAAGAAGGGCTCTTCCACACACGTCTCCTAGAGCATAGATGTTTGGTGTAGCGGTGTTCTGGTATTCATCTACAATGATGTTTCCTTTGGCATCGGTTTTCACACCCTGAGATGGAAACAAATGATTCAAATTAGAAAGAGATGCAAAAGAATCATAGCAAAATAAGACAATGAAATGTTTTTCTAAGATTCTATGTTCATGAGGAGTTGTTTGGTCCAGGCTTGAAGTAAGGAATTTTATTAGTGCAGGAATTCAAGTGCAGAATGATTGTCCCCCGATGGAGCACATTTGAGATTGCAAGGAGAGATATAAAAGTACTCCGGTGAAAACTTTTGTGTGTTTGATTTCCTTCACTAGCAAATGTTCAATCCTTGACATATAAACCCAACCTAAAATCTAATTATATACATGACAGAAATGAGGACCCATTTCCATCAACACAGGACTAAGTTATCATTTTGATATAAGTTTAAAATATTTTTTTTTCCAACTTAGCGAACTTAATGCCACTTTTAATTCATAAAGATGAGAAAACTACTGGCACAAGATTCCAGGAATTAATTATTTTTTTTCCAACTTATCTGACATTTAAATCACTAAAATGAAAAACATCAGAGGTCTGCTCTGAGTCTTTATCTTGATGTTGGGCTTCAAGTATAATTACTTATATGCCCCTCTGCAGCAGGATTAATGTCTGTATGTACTGGGGATTGCGCCTATGTCGGAGCTTCGGGCAATGCAATAGCAAGGAAACATTTCTTTAGGGTTGTACATGTCATATTTAGCTCTCCATGCTTTTTCACAAAACTCTTACCACAAGTTCAAGTCCAATACCACTGAGCCATTGAACCTCCCCCAACTTTCTTGAAGGAAAATATAGATCTGAGACTTACCACATGTTCAAGTCCAAGACTCTTTGTTAGTGGATGTCTTCCGACAGCCCAGAGCAAACAGTCAAATCCTTTGAATGTTCCCGCAGTTGTGTTATAGGTAAGGGTTCCATCAGCTTCCTTCACAACAGACACAGACTGCAAGAAATTGAAATTGAAATTGAAAATGAATTCAAAATTGAAATTGAAAATGAAATTGAAATGGTAATTAAAACTGATAATAAATCTTCCTGATGTTGTGTTATATGGTCAGGATTCCTTCTGTTTCCTTGACTTTGGATACAGATTGCAAAAAATTGAAAATTGAAGATGAAAAAATGAAAATTGGAATTGAAAAAATTAAGTTGAAATTGAAAATAAAAATTGATATTGAAAATTGAAATGAAAACTAAAATTGGGACTGGAATGGGAACAAGGAATAAAATCATAAATTGAAAAATTGAAAATGAAAGTATTCATTGACCATTTAATTTTTTTTCCACTAGAAAATTTTTTATAAAAAGATGCTTATAAATGATCGGTTACAAGTAGGTGTGTGACAAGGCATTATCATGTTCTAGTAACCTCGGATTAGCATTCTTTAATCATCATAATATAAATTTGTCAGCCAAATCTCAATTGAGGGTGAGTAATCAAGATTTTTGTTAGCATTCTATAAAACAAATACTACACATCACATGTTTGAGCAATGAAATAACTATCCATATCCAGTACCTTCAAAACAGTCCAGATTCATGGTAGTCATAGTCAAAATTAAAACAAACACCCTTGTACTCAACAATTGATTTTAATACTTACCGAGCTTTGTCTGACAAGATTAATCCCAAGGTCTTCAATGCTCTCTGTCACATTGGTAGTAATCATAGAGTCAAAATTCCTAAGAGCCTGGACAAAAAGAGAAGAGAAAATCAAACAGTGAAAGAACACATCAGGGTCCTGTTTCATAAAGGTTTTTAAAAATAACTGCCACAAATCTGCTCATAGCCAATCAAAAGCAAGGATTTTGGTAGCTTTTAAAGACAAACTGTCCTACTTGTAGTTACTTGCTGCCTCTATATAGAAAACTTCCCCAATCGGTGCCTGTTGGTCCCCCATGATCCTCTTTTTCTTATGTTAAATGAGAGCTGAGTTAATGAGATAGCCACCTGTCACAGTGACCTCGCTGGCTTGCTGGGTGGTCTAATCCCTTCTAACTGAAGTAGTAAAGCCTGCCTGTAACAATTATCATTTCTTGTTATTATTAATAACAAGTTTTAGGAAACGGGGCCCAGGGGATATTACATGTAGCTCAAATAACCACACTACAATCCTGGGACCAATACTATACGGACACTAACCTTAGACCTAAACTGAAACCTCAATTAAATCACAACCACAGTCTTAACCCTATGTTTGTAATGAAATAAAGCCCCTGGAGGAAATGACAACAGAGAGAATGCCGGATCACAAGTGAAACAGGCTTATAATGTATTTCCTGTTTGATCTCATATGTTTAGTGTTTAATGTTTTTTATATTTTTTTAAAATTAAGTTTGTTTTGTATCTCGTGTTTATTGTATGTATATTTCTTTATGTATTGGGCACCCCATTAATCAAGCCTTGGCTTTTAGGGGCACCCTGACCATTTATACTGTATTAATAATTTTCATACATGCATGATTTGTATATTGATTTTTTATTTTAAATGGTTTAATAAAACAAATTGAATTAAATTGAATTGAATATCCTAGCACACCCATGAACCGGACATCAAACCAACAGCAGACTGAGCAAAATATTAGATTGCCATGGCACAAATGACCAAGACTCTGTCAATCGAAGATCAATTTGGAATCATTTGGCAGTGTGATGGAGTATTTAACATTGACTGCATTGTTCTGTCAATTGATATTCAATTTGGAGCTGTTTTGGTTGTATGACAGGAGTGTTAACATATTGTTCTCCAAAATCATTTGAGTTTTTTACAACAATATTTACAGAAATTATAAAACCAACCTGGTCTCTCCTGATAAAGAGGGAGACATCACTTCCAAGTTCTTTCAGGATTCCTGCCAGTTCAACAGCAATGTATCCAGCTCCAACCACTGCAGTCTTCCTAAAATGACACACAGAGTGAACAAAAAGAGGTTGTTTTTTGAGGATGAATATAAAAATGTATTATATTCTATCAATATATTTTGGTTATGACAAATCTTGTTGATTTAATTCAGCTTTAATAAGGGGGGAATAAAGCATTCCTCAGGTGAGTTTAAATGAAATGATCAATTTTGTTTATTTTATTCAAAATAAATCATTAGAAAATTCAATGTGTACAGCAGAAGAAAAACACTACCATAATAGATACTACATCTAAATGAAGAGGGAAAAAATTCAAAACAAAATTGAATTGCAGTCAAACACACACAATAACACCTTATTTGTAATACGCACAATTGATCCTAGCTTATATAAATATGATGTCATGTCCTTGGAATTTAGTTTGTGGTTATTCCATCTAGAGGATTATGTTATATTGTAATTTTAATTAAGAGAATCATCTTCTATTTGTTCCATTGTTCATTGTTAAAGTTAATGTATGGAGGCTGACCGACACAAATGGACAGCAATCTTATTTTTTATGAACACAGTCTCTATCAGAACTCAACCTTCAGCTGTTTTTCATAACCCTATTAAACCAATAGCATAGCTTAATTTGAAATAAAGAACTACTCAATCATCCATTAAAAAATAAATGTCTTACTTTGGAAGGTCTGTCAGATCAAAGAAGCCATCACTACTGATTCCATACTCGGCACCTAGAAAAAAAAACACAAAACAAAGATTCTCTAGTCTAACAGATTCAAAAGAAAAAACATGAATGTACGACATTCTATTTCCAGCAAAAAAAAATGCAATTTCTAACACTAGCTGAATTCCTAGCTAAATCCTGGTCTCACGCTATGCCAACCGTATCGTTATGTCTAACGGAAAACCGAACAGCAATCTAAGCCCTAACTCCATAGGAGCAACATATTCCAGACAAATTTGTTTAATGTAAATTTGTATGTTGAGAGTCTGATAGATATAAAAGTATTGGAGTTAATGCTCTTCTTCCTCTAAACAGGTGGATTTTGTCCTTACATTAATCTGTGAAGCCTATGGGATATTTGAACAATTATCACAACATTATTACACAACAGCAGACAGCCCTTTCTTAATAATAATAATAATATTTGATTCTTGTATAGCCTATATCACATTATAACGTCCCTATACGCTTCCAAAGAGCTTTGGATTCTAATTACCTGGGACATCAGGAATCGTTGGCTCCCCACCCACAGCGATCATGGTGTGACGACCTTTGAACTTCTGACCGTTGACCTCAATGCATCCATCGGCTGTGAACTTGCCGTAACCAGGGATGAAATCAACCTTGGATTTCCCTAGGTTAGCCTCATAGATGCCATTCAGACGTTTGACATAAGCATCACGCTTCTCCTTTACCACACTGAAAATAAAAACGAGATACAATGAAACCTGGGTATAAAGACAGCCCAAGAGAGACAAGATATACGGTCTTTATAGACAGGTGGTCATTATGTACAGGTTTATTTTAATACATACTTGTATCTAGATGAAGAAAAGTTATAAAAGGGAAAATATCAACATAAAACAAACCATTATGATAATGAATGATTCAAAATCATAATTTTTTCCTTATGATCTTAGTAAGACATGGTTTTAGAGGTGCATCATTTTCTATGCAGGTTTGTTGCAAAAAGAGCAATCATGGAACGTGACTTAGGCTCTGTCACTGCGATTCTATCTTCTTTTTTTTTAAGGAGGTCTAGACTGAACCTTTTACAGTCTTTTTTATGACCCCTATGAGGCTATGTACAAACTTTAAAATCTAAATGTTGGGGGTCCAGACTCGGATTTGGGGGGCTATGTATGCTGGCACCTGTTAGTGTTGAGCCCAACTTACAGTAAATAGAATACTTTAACATTTTTTGAAGCCCATTTCATACAATTCATAGCTAGGTACAAATTTTGTTGTTTATATGCGAATGGTCCTCTTCTATAGTTGTGTCTTACCTCCAGTTAAATCCCTTGTAATCTACATTGAAGCCATAATCCTGATGATCATGAATCATTTCCATGTGGAGAGCTGTATTGAACATGATCTTCTTGGGAACACAGCCCACATTCACCTGTCAAAATATGAAATATAAATTGCTGACCTCATTGAATTGCATGCAGTAGTTTCAAGAAAAACAGACAGATTAGCTGAAAGTAAGTTCTTATATTATGATGCTTTACAATGATTTTTGGTATTAAAAAAAAGCAGCATATGAACATTAGATTCATTTTCTTTCCAATCCCCGAGAACAGTACTCTGTAAAGAGGGATGTACTCAAATTGAAGAAGAAACAAATTCTGCTTTTATCAAAACCAACATATTAACAATGTAAATTAAATAATGCAAACTTCCCCTTTAAAGGCTTAGTTTAATGAACAGGAGGAGGAGGGGTAATTTTCAGGATAATTGTCCTAGAGGGTAATTTTCCAGGGGGTTATTGTCCTTGAGGGGTAGTTTTCCAGGGGGAGGGGGGGGGGGGGGGGGTAATCGTCCCAAGACGGCTAGGTGATATCATTATCAATATCATATTTCATATATAGTCCTAAAGGCTAAATCAAACTGTAAAATCTAGACAAAGAAACTCTGAGTTTAACTTTAAGGCTTAAGTTAACTTAAGCCCAAGGCTAAGCCTAAGGCTAAGTCCGAGCTGGTCCCTGGGCGTCCTATATAGCAGATAAGCCTTTTGCTCGCCAGCCACTGAATTCTTTAACATTAAACAAAAGTTTAGCTTTTAAAAATCCAATTTATCCAAATCTATATATCAAAAAAAGTAAATCTAATTTTAAAGAAATAAAAATCCTAAGAGAAGAGGCATAAATATTCACTTCTGAATGACAAATGCATATAAACTAAAACAACAACAAAAACAACAACAATTGAAGGACAAGGTCAAACTTTTCGCTACATCTAGTCCCTTTCTTTACTGAACATATAGGAAAGGGTTATGGGAAAGGTTGAGAAAAATGTCAATTCTGTAACGAATTCCCGATCCCCGTATCAGACAGTAATTTCTGTTTGGGTACAATAGATCTAGAGTAAGACCACCAAACTTCGGACACTTAAGACAAAACGGGGGAAAACATTAAATTCTTTTTTAATTATTGAAAGATCAAACATACTATTATTGTGCAAATACTGTTTATGTATGTCATGTAAAAGAAAATTAGTAAAGGAAATGGAAAACTAGAATTATTTACTTACCCGCCGAACCTGTTTTCATGCCAAGCTTCGGACGCACTTGCCAAACATCGGACGTTCATGCGTAGCGCACGTATAGCGCACGTATAGCGCATAGCGCACGTTTATCGCACGTAAAGCGCGCAGTCATCGGAGGTTTGGAAACCGGATCAAAATCATATGACGGGGGTAAGTTTGACTGCGTTGATTTCATGAAAAAAGGTATTATTTTCTCGTTTTGGGTAGATTTATGTTAGGTAGAACTATCAGAAAGGTGTTTTTCACAACACTCGTACAATATTTTGGTGCTAAAATCTTACGAAAGCGCTATTTTTTCGTAGTCAAAATGACACTCAATGTTGCCTGTCCGAAGTTTAGAAGAGCGCCATCTTCTGGTAGGGGAATCTATCTAGTACCCCTAGGTCCGTGGTAACGGCCGCCATTAGAAAATTTTCGCGATAGAGTGAAAAAGTATCTCATAAGCTCCCATAATTTTGGCAGAAACCACCTGAAATATGCCAAGGATTTGTTTGTAAATCGATATATTGGAGGCTCTACACCTTAACTCCCCTGTTAAGGAACTGTAAAAATCTGGGTAACCTGAAATCTGTCTCTGAATTCTATGTTTTTTGTGAGTTTTGCAGACGGCAACCTGCCCTAACTTTTTGTACTAACGATATAGGTTAGTAGTAGTATCAAATGCATGCAAGTTACCCCGGCTGAAAAGTTCAAACAAAAAATAGAATATAAAATTGCCCAAAAGAAAAATAAGTTACAAGTCCATTTTAAGAAATGGTCTATCAAGTTTAACTGAAATTTAGGAGTAGTCTTGCAAAGCTCTGTTGTCATTAACATCTTCATTGACTTTTTGAAATGTAAACTTGCCCTCTGGGAAAGTATGTGAGTGTGTGTGTGTGTGTGTGTGTGTGCATGTTTATGGGTGCATGAGTGCGTGCCTGTTTTGTAGTTTTAAGATGATATTATATTTTATATATTGCTGCTTTTACTCTGTTAATTTTTCAAAAATACCAATAAAAACAGAAAAAAAAAAAAAAAAAAAAGTTACCCCGGCTGAGCTAGGCTCATATTTTGCGTTCGAGCCGTTGAAGTCATTTTTGTCCGAAGTTTGGCAACGTCCGAAGTTTGGCGGTTTTACTCTATACATGTATAATTAATTATTTATATAGATCTAGATCTACTCACACAAGTTCCACCTAGTCGTGAGCCTTCAATAACTGCAGCAGTCACGCCGAACTCTGTGGCTCTCCTCGCGCTGGAGATACCCCCAGAGCCGCCGCCCAGCACCAGATAGTCGTAGGTCTTCACTTCTTCGGACGCCATCGTGCATAAACGACGAAAGCTTCCTTGTAGTTGACGAAGTCGTAGCATCAAAATGACTCGGCTAATTATGCCTGTCTACGTCTGTACGTACGCGTAAGTGTAGTTGAAAGCGAAAACAATATGTTTTGCAGTATTTCTAGCAAGTCATTACGCGTTTTACGCTCGATCACGTTCACATAATACAGAGTACAAACTTTAACAATGCATGCTGCATGCAGACATAAACACTAGGCTTGAACGCAGACCCTTCTTTTTCCAGTGTACGTGCTGCTTCAAGGTGATGGTAGATTGTGTAATTTTCACAGCACTTGACGCAAAAAAAAGTATTTGAAATAATGATAATACACAAACAAAGGAGTATAGATCTGTTAAAATATTGATTGATAATATTACAGATAAAAAATTGTCAACCTTTATTTTATATACAAAATTGAGCCTTAATTATCAGACTAAACTTTTTAGCGGCCTTCTAAGTATTTGCTTTACCAGGCAATTTGTTATTATTTATACAAAGAGGTAAAAGTTCTTAATTCAGTTACCATCAACTGGTAAAATAATTTGAACCTTTTCAAGTTTCATGATGTAAAAATTAAGTTCCCGAAATGAATGATGACATCCATCTAATTTGAAATGACATGTATATATTGTGCTTGAACTAAGACTATCACAATACGTCCACGCCCACTTTTCTGAAAAGGTTTCCTCATATCCATGTCTTTTCCGACAGTTAGCAAAAAAAAACATTTTCGTTTCTTTTCCGGGGGTGGTCGAGGCTTGAAGCTCATGCAAGGTAGAAACTATGATTAAGAAATCAAGTTAATCATAAATTAATTTGGTCTACCGACACAAATTTCTGAACAATTGTGAATACCGGTATAGTCGCTCTAAATTCAGACAACTGGTGTGATTCTGCTCGTACACTACTAAACCACCACCCTGACTAATCATATAGCATTTATTTCTCTCTCTCTCTCATTCACCCTTCACTCCATCCATTTCATTTCCTTCTCTCTTTATATCATTTTCCTCTTTGTCACTTCTCTGAGAATCAATTTGATCTACATCCTTATCCCTCCCCACCTCATTCCTTCTCTCTCTCTCTCTCTCTTCCTCTCCCTCTCTCTCTCTTATACATACAGTATAATAATAATAGATAACTCAATAAGTATATTGCAAACACAAATACTTGTGGCATTCCTTACACATAAATAGCATTAGATACACAGTGTATCATGTAAAAATTATGTGTTATTAATTATAACAATGATCTCTGTCCTTCTCCCTCTCTCTCTCTCTCTCCCTCTTCTACTTATCTCTTTCTCTTCAAATAAAGAATACACCTCCCCCAATAAGCCAGTTCACAGATACAATCTGCGCATGGGCAGATAAAGGTCATTTGTACCAAAATGGTAAACCCTACAGAGATGAATACTGGAAATGCGCTCATGAAAGTTATGTAACATTATTCATTTATGCACCAACGGTACATTCTATGATACGCAGGTGGAAGTATTCTTTTCAAGAGGTCAAACAAAAGGTATTCATGAAGCACATCTAGGACTTTGGCAGTTATGATTCTAAGATGCTCAAAGTGGAACTTCTCCATGTGCAAAAGATCTGCGGATATTTGGGGTCATTTGTACCATGTGCTATCTGTAAACTCCCTTATTCAAGAGTCCTTTGAATGAAGGACTAAACAGCATGTTAAGGCATACATCTAAGTCCAAGACAATGTATTTACAAAATAATCCTTTTATGTATTTATTCACAATGCACCCATACATCAGCGGCTCGAAGAAAGGCACACATTGACAAAAATATGCGGTTCTAGTACTTACAGATGTATTTCAGTCTTTTGAAATATTATAATACATGTATGTGTATATACCCCATGACAGAAACAATAAATTCTGGCAGTGCCGATAATTTGGCGTGAAATTTCAAAACAGATTATTCCTCACACGTGAAACTAAAGTACTGAATTTTCTACTTATGTAAATGACCTCATTACATTAATAACAATACTTTCCAAATATTCATAATCTTCAATAATATGTCTCAAGTTTATCTAACATTATTGTTCACAAACATTAAATAGATATAAGTAAATAAAACACAAAGTGTATTCCTATATCAAACATATTGAATTGTTTCAAATTTGTACTAATAATAATTTGTACTATGATTGAAAAAAATGCATCAATCTAATGTTTAAAACAAAAAATGATGTTTAAAGTGTACCAGTCACTAAAATATATTTCTATCTGTATGTTAGGGGTTCCTTGTGGCCATACTATATGCAAAATATGAGCTTATGTCCAAATATATTACTTCTTAAAGAGATATTGTATAAGCACTTATTTTTCCAGAGGTTTGATTTCACTAATATTTTTAATTGCATATAAAATATGTTGAAATCACTATTAAAGTAAACCCCTTTGTATGTCAAAGACAGTGTTTATACTCTATAGCACAAGCTGACACCTGTTTGTGACTACACTGACTGAATTTGGGCACATCAATACATTATTCATTTATATATTCATTTATTTATTTATTATTTCTCCCAAAATAATTCTACATAGACATCCTGTGTACAGCGCATTCGCTTGTGTTTTAATCATAGTATCTTTTTCTTGCAGGGACGTCCTGCAGCTGTCTGTGAGCACTTAATTTTTTTTGTTTCATTTTGCCCCCGAAATTTGAAAATCGTATTGACCAATATTTCGCTCAGGGGGGGGGGGGGGGAGGGAGAAGTGTGCACTAATAAAAAATTGTTTTGACCCAGACATTTGAAGAAATTGTTGTTTTTAAATGTTTGTTTTTTTGTTGGGGGGGGGGGGGGGCATATTATCATTTTTTAGTGTCCCCCCCCCCCCCCCTGTGGATCCGCGCCTGCTTGTAAGAATACACATTATATTAAGTTGCAATTCCACACATAAATTATAGTGTACCTCTCCACTCCACTGGGTAGCATACATGACAGTTGCCTTATTCAAAATTATAGCAACAATCAGAGAATGAGTTTTTGACCATTCGAACTGTGCCCCAAAATAAGTTACATCGTAATTCTGTTATAATTACTGCTATCAGATATACCCCTTCATTATTTGCGATAATTAATGCAATACATACCGGTAAGCAAGTAAATTATCAACACAAAACATTTTATATGAATTACTGTTTGTAATTTTTCAATTTGAAGTTATGTATTAAAATATACTTGTACAGTTTTTTTATATTGTTTCCAAGTTCCATACATCTTTCAAATTGTGTTTTATATTTGTAATACATGTGTGATTATTATGCCTATGTATTGTGATACAAAATATTCATGTACCATTTGAATGAAGTATTCTAATAAATACAAAATATAAATACAAACAAAAAATAATGTTTGCATCCTACCAGGCTAGTGAAAAGAATGAAGATAAAATGCCTTAGGTAATGACCTAAGTGCTATGCCGTGGATTGAAACTAAAGCATTCACATGTCATTTAAAGAAAAAGTTGAGTTCTGGTCATGTGATTGCATTGTGAAAGAAACGATGTGGAATCTATCAGAAAAGGTTGATCATCTAGCATATAAGTATTGGTGTGTACTGCAAGGTTCTGGAATCATCAAAATGATAAGAAATTTGGCCAAGTCTTGGTAAAGTTACAAACACTGTACACAGAAAGATGTATATGGGACTATGCACACGTGCGCAACACATGAGTTTATCTCTCACACACCAATAGATAAACTAATTTACCCAATATATCAATTAGAAGGCGGTTTCCCGGCAAATTTTTTATCGTCATGTATTAGTTAAAACATATTCTTTCTCATGATTGGTAATTAGAGCTTCCATTTCATTTTTTGAAATTGGGGCGTTTCCAATACTGGTCTTTACCTTTAAAGTACAGTGTATGTGCAAAATTTCAGATCAAAAGACTCTTGTATTTTTCTCTCTATGAGTGAAAATTGAAGCGCTCATTTTGTACACAACATACAGGGTGAATAAAACACTGCCAGTTGCAAAATTCAAATTTGAAAAGTGAAATGACTGTAATTTTGCTAATAATGAGTATCCTGCCACCATGCTTATAGATAATTCTTCAATTGCAATTTTTTTTAAACAACATTTTGGCAATATTACAAGCTTTGAGATTTTCACCGTGCAATTCCCTGCAACACCCTGTAAAGCATTCCAATTTACACCAAGCTACATATGACCTATTGACCCAAGTAAAGTAAATAAGGTAAATGGATACCAATAGGTAGAAATCCTTCGATTCCCCCATCACCTTATATAAAGTAACATGATATGCGTAATGCTCATACAGGGCCTTCACTGAGGAAAGCTCTGCCTCCAGAGATACAGAATAGCGGATCAGTTGAAGTATTAAAATATAATGTTAAAACGTATCCGTTTAATTTGGCATATAATTAATTGTGTTTTCATTTTTGTATGTGAAGATCCAACACAACATGGTAGCTATCAATGCACACACCATTACACAGCACCTATGATTGCCAGCAACACACAACAGGATCACCCAAAGAAGTTGCTGGCTATCCCAACCCGCACCCCAACTCTACCGGAACTCACTGTTCCCTCGGACAGTAACTGCGTGGAATGCACTTTCGAAATCACCCTTGACGCTTCTTCATTGGATGCCTTCAAGGGAGCGCTTCCACCCAGCTTCTAGACTAAGAACTATATTTTTACTTGCACAACCTTTAAAATGCACCAACAGGCATGCACTGCAAATGAGCATCTATTAAAATTGATTCCTCAGCACTACATCCTAACTTATGAATCCTGCTGAGTATTTTCATAGAAGTAGAAGTACTACTAATAATAGTGGGGTCTTGTATAGCGCTCATGTCTTTCAGACTTGAAACTCCTGGCACTCCTAAAGTAAATCTTCTTTCTTACTCATTTCCCTTTTTCATTTGATTTTTTTAGTAACTTCAAATTTTGTTAGTAACTTGTGCGGTACTATGTATTTTTTAAATCGATTATGTCATATTTTCATAATTGTTTATTCCTTTATAGTACTTACTAGCTGGACCCGCGGAAATCCGCGGGATTCTAGAGGGGGGCGGGGGGTGTAAATAGATATATAGAGACTGTCTAAATTAAAACCACCAAGAACTTTATTTGCCATTCAGGCCATTAAAAAAATGTTTTGCGTCCCCGCCCGCTTACTTTTTGGGGGCCGCCTCCTATTTTTTGAATTTTTTTGAATTTTTTTTTTTTGAAAGAAAAAAAAAAAAGCGTCCCCGCCTGCTTCTTATTTGGGGGCCGCCTCCTATTTTTTTTTTTTTTTTTTTTTGAAGAAAAAAAACATGAAAAGCACTGCTAAAATGTATTTCTGATTTAAAAAAAAAAAAAAAAAAATTATCGGCCGCCATTTTGAAAAATAGCCCGAATGTCAGGGAAAATGTACCGAGCGGCCATTTTGAAAGAAAAAAAAATGCTTCCTCCTTCCCATTTTTCGAAAAAACAGGACGCCAAACATGTTTTTTTCTTAATTTGGCCTTATATAAAAAAATAAAAAAAACGATCCAACTGTACCGGTAGTTATTCTTTAAGCCACTGGAACTGCGTAGAGTTCCATAGTGTGGAAAGCTTTTACTGCTTTGTCGATCTGGCGTAGGGTAGCGTACTGTTGCGTAGGCATGTAGCGTAGTGTTGCGTAAAAAGGCGTACTTTCTGCGTCAAATTTCTACGTCGAAAGCACGCGAAAAAAATTAAACATGTTGAATTGTTTTTGTTCATCTTGCGTACCCCTTTCCGTCCCTCAGCATATAGTAACGTAGGCCAGCGTAGTTGGTACGCAACACTACGCAACTCTACGTATTGACCCCACGCCAATTAGTGACTCGCAAGTGTCACAAATAAAGTATTAAAAATATGCTCATCTGACCCTAATTAAACTCCTAAACCCCCCAAGCTTTCAGGGGTTTATGGCCCCTTGAAACCCGTGGACCCCACGCCTATATTATATATACACTCAACCCGCTGCGATCTGATCTCTCCCCCCCCCCCCCCCCAACTTTGAAGAATGTAACCCCCGAGCTCTTGGGGGTTTATGGCCCCTTGAAACCCGTGGACCTACCCCTATATTATATATACACTCAACTCAGGACCCGCGGAAATCCGAGGGATTCTAGAGGGGGGCGCAGGCAAAAAATTAAGTTTTTCATTTCGGAGGCTCCATTTCAAATTTTTGGGAAATTTACGGGGGCTACTTTTTCAACTTTCGGGGGCTCTTTTTTCTGGGGCTACTTTTTCATTAATTCATAAAAGGATAGGCCTACACTTTGTTGAGATTTGTTTAGTAGGCTAAGGTTTCAGGCTTCCTACTTCATAATTGCCTATTTAAAAAAAAAAAAAACATTTTTCTAGTTCAATAACTAAGTTTTCATGCATTGATTTGATGCAAGAACTGTAACATAATGAACCTAGATTGTGATTATTTCTGACCATGAATTGCGATAATCATTTTTCAAAGTAAAATTTTCACAAGAAAATCAGACAGTCGTTTAAAAACGTAGACATTAGTAATATTTTTTACTAATTCTAAGCTCAGGTT
This sequence comes from Strongylocentrotus droebachiensis, assembly GCA_035222895.1. Classification (NCBI taxonomy): domain Eukaryota; kingdom Metazoa; phylum Echinodermata; class Echinoidea; order Camarodonta; family Strongylocentrotidae; genus Strongylocentrotus; species Strongylocentrotus droebachiensis. Next base: position 185,856 of record JAVYIG010000219.1, read on the forward strand.
TCGTAAATCTATTCACGAAACTATATTGAAATCGCGGCAATAATGATGCAAACCAACAGATAACAATTTCAAAGTGTCAAATGAGTTGAGATGAGCTTGCAGGAAGCTCAACACCGGCGCCGCAGGCGTCGGACGCCTGCGGGGCGCGGTCCCGGTGTTGGAGCTTCCTGCAAGCTCATCTCAACTCACACACACTGCACTGCGTGTTGATTGAAGGCAGCTTGCGACTGAACTGTCAGTCCAATGGTTTTCTTGTGAAAACTTTCCTTTAGAAAATGATAATCAAAATTTTGTATACATGGCCGTAATAATCACAAAATAAGCTTTGATTTCATACCTCCATTCACGAAAACTATATAAAAATCGCGGCAATAATGATGGAAATAGGTTTCTAAGTTAGGACGTGGACGGGAAGCTTCGTGTGTATCTCTGTGGCTTGTGCAGCGCTAAAGCACATCCTATAGCACATCCTATAGCAAGACGCTTTACTCTCGGTGATCCGCCCTTTGCATAGAGCATTTAATACGCAACATAATGTGAGTGGTTGGTCATTTGTTGTGAGTCTCTTTGAGAACTGCAAAGAAATGAGTTAGATCGACGGCGCGGTCTATATAGAGAATATCATATAGGAAGATACCTAACACGGGGTAAGTCATACCCATTCAGCGTGCATTTAATACGCAACTTAATGTGAGTGGATAGTCATTGGTCGTGTGTCTACGGATGTTATGTTGAATATCCATGAGGTATCTCTGTCGTCACGCATATCATGCATTATGCATGTCGCGTCTGTTTTCGCCCTGGACGTCGACACGGAGGAGGACCTCGGGCGGAGTATAGCCAATTCGCTAGAGTAGACTCTCCCGCGGACGACGGCACCGGGCACGGGTACCCCGAGGGGAGGGTTCAGGAGGAGATAGCTGCACCAACTTCGGTCGGCGATCTCATTAAAAAACAATAGAATACAAAGGCTGGCGGAGACGTCGCGCCCCCCGCGGAGCCTTAGCGTATTACTTATAGTGATTTACCTTATTTTGTATTCTTGATCGACTTATACTCTTATTCTGTCATGATTGTATTCTGTTTTGTATATTTTATTGGAATTGAATAAACTGAACTTGAACTTGAACTTTGATTATAATGATTTGATATGATGTCTTCTTCTTTTCCTTTCTTGTTTTTGTTTCAGTGCGTCTTGAGCATTTGCTTTCAAGTGGATTTGACACCTTACAGGGATCCGTTTCACAAACCTTTTTTCAATTACAAATGACAAAAATCAGTGAAAAATCTGCTGATAACCAATTAGAAGCATGGATTTTATTTTTTATAACAAAAAACTGTCATTTGTCACTGATGACAAGTTTTGTGAAACACCCCCAGATCTCGTGTATTAATATTATAAAGGAAGGGGTATTTTTATGAATATTAATATTGTTATTATTATGATCATCAATACTTTCCTCATTACAAATATTACTTTCAATATTAATATTATCATTCCTATACCATCACGCCCCCACAAAGAGAAGTACTTCATGTCTCTGCAAAAAGTAGGGAGACCTCTCACATCCGCCTACAAAGTTAGCCTGTGTCATGTTGCCTTTCCTGATATTTCTGTAAAAATGGAAACGGAAATAAATACAATCATATTATATTGAGGCACTATAACTATCCAGAAAGCAGTGTAATAGGACAAAGTTTCAATCATTAACAAACTAGATGGAACTTTGACTGCGCGCAGTCGAAAATGATGCCTCCGTCATAGAGCAATTTTAAAAACAAAAATCGAAGAAATTTTTCAAATTCAAGTTCAATTGTAATCCATTAACAGGTTCTCAGAATATCGTGATTACAAGCAATTTCCCATATACATATATGACCCTTTGATCTTTGACCTTATTAACCAAGAATCTACTCAGTTCATTGGCTCGTAAGATACATAAATGATCTACATGTAAGTTTGGCAGGAATCCATCAATCTGTTTTAATGATAATGCGATCACAAGTTATTTATGCATACATAATGAGCTGAATGACCTTGTGACCCCAAAATCTAATCAGTTCATTGGCTCTGCAAGTAACATATATGACCTCAGTTTGGCAGGAATTCATCAATCGGTTCTTCACATAACGCAATCACAAGCTTTTTTTGCATACATAATGAGCCCTGTGACCTTTGACCTCGTGACCCCAAAATCTAATCAGTTCTTCGGCTCTGCAAGATACATACATGACCAAAGTTTGGCAGGAATCCATCGATAGGTTCTTCAGATAACGCGATTACAAGAACGGGACGTACGTACGGATAGACGGACGGACAACCAGAAAACATAATGCCTCCGGCTACTTCGTAACCGAGGCATAAAAATGGTACAGTGCCTTTAAAAAGCATATCACTGGCATAGTGCCTTTAAAAAGCATATCACTGGCATAATGTCTCTAAGCTTTTAAACCTTAGGAAATTAAAATAAAATGAAAGGTGGTGATATCATCTGTTAAGCCATAGCTCAATCAAACGATTCTGTTCAAATTTGATTTGAGAAGGATTTTAAACTTAAAGGTAAAGACCAGTATTGGAAACGCCCCAATTTCAAAAATGAAATGGAAGCTCTTATTACCAATCATGTGAAAGAATATGTTTTGACTATTAAATACATGATGATAAAATATTTCCTGGGAAACCGTCTACTATTTGATAAATTAGTTTATCTATTGGTAATTGAGAGATAAACGCATGTGTCGCGCACGTGTGCGTATAGTCCCATATACATCTTTCTGTGTACAATGCTTGTAACTTTACGAAGACAGGGCCAAATTTCTTGTCACTTTGATGATTCCAGAACCTTGCAGGACACACCAATACTTATACATGTATGCTAGATGATCAACCTTTTCTGATCGATTCCACAATGTTTCTTTCATAATACAATCGCATGACCAGAACTGGTCTTTATCTTTAAGTATTGTGGATGAATCCTACTGTTGAATTTTACAGGAGCAGAATGATCACTCCCCATTCATCTCAATCAACAAAACACTCCATTGCAATGCATTGGAAAAGACTTCTGACTAGGGGGGTGTTTCACAAAGATCATACCGGTAAGTCAAATTTAACTCTAAGTTGGACTTCAAAATTATTGAGAGCCATTTGTAGCCTTATAATAAAATATATTTAAAACAAAATTCAAGTATTTTGTAGACTTTTTATAAATTCCACATCAAGAACTCTCCTTGATTATAGAAAATATGTATGATTTGAATCAACATTTTATGCCTTTTAAAAAAACTTTTGCAAAATATTTTCATAGATGCAAATGGCTCTCCATAATTGTTAAAGCTAAAGACCAGTTATGGTCATGCGATTGCATTGTGAAAGAAACATTGTGAAATCGATCAGAAAAGGTTGATCATCTAGCATAGATGTACTGCAAGGTTCTGGAATCCTCAAAATGATAAGAAATTTGGCCAAGTCTTCATAAAGTTAGAATCCCTGTACACAGAAAGATGTATATGGGACTACACACACGTGCGCGACACGTGCATTTGTATCTCTCAACAGGCGAGAGATACACTAATTTACCAAATATATCAATTAGTAGGCGGTTTCCCGTCAACATTTTTATCATCATGTATTATTCAAAACATATTCTTTCACATGATTGGTAATAAGAGCTTGCATTTCATTTTTTGAAATTGGGGCGTTTCCAATACTGGTCTTTACCTTTAAGTCCAACTTAGAGATAAGTTCAACTTAGGACCTTTGTGAAACACCCCCCTGATCTATTATTCCATAAAGTTATCTACTTAACCAAAGACTGATTAGGATATTGTAGAAGTGTTCTTACCTGTAACTGTCGCAGTGGCGTTTCTCAATCCGACTGCTGTGGATGTGATAGTACTCTCATTACATAGTTCTAAACCCACAGATCTGACCTTTGAACTCTGTAATCCTGCACCAGTAAGATGCAACTGAGGCGTAAGTTAGAAGGGATAAATATATTGTATTATGTATAATGGGGCATGGAATTTGTGAAAAAGAAAGTGATAGAAATTCAGAATGTTTTTTCATACTTTGGAGGGAAATAATATCGGACAAGCACTCTGTTGTTTGAAGTCTCTCGTAGTTTTTATTGTTTTTACTGATTTGTGAGGGAATGGGGCAGTGTCGAGAACATACTTTTTTGTTCACAGAAGTTTTTTTCTCAATATGACAATTCTAATGCATTTCATTGTTGTGGTTTGTTTTGTTTTGTTTAAACTTTAAGAGCTCTCCAGATTTAAATTGTGTGACTTTTTTTCCCCCTGGGAATTAGGCATCACAAACCAAGGTTTAAAGATGGTCAACTTACATGTAAATCAGATCCCTCATGATCTGTGACAATCATTAAGGTCCCATCTTCACTCTCTCCCTGGCTGACCAGTTGTGCCTCACTGTCAACTAACTGCTCCTGTGAAGAATAAAATCAAAAGAATGATTGAGACAGATGGAAAGGTAGAGTGCAAATTATTTATAAAAATAGTAGAGGCAAGAAAGACATTGAGGGAGATAGAGTGGGAGAGGGAAGAGATGAATATAGAAAGAGAGGAGAGAGAGAGACAGAGAGACAGAGTTGGGGAGAAGAGTGACACAAGGATTGAGAGATTCAAAAGAAAGGGAGATAAAGACAGAGATAGATATACAGAAAAAGGGAAGAGATTGAAAAGTGAGATAAATATAAACAGAGAGAGAGAAAGAGGGAGAGAGAGGGAGAGGAAGTTAATGAAATATTCAGTTTGGTCTCATCTTATCAAGACATATTACAAAACCACAAACAGATTTCTAACAACAAACACATTGTCCACAGTTCGGTTTAATTCATTTTTCTGTTAACATACGTTCATGGGGACAATAATGAAAGAACATTACCTGTGATTACCAATTATTTCCTCTCCTCTAACTGAATGTTCAGTTCAATTCATTTTCTGTTAACTTACGTTCATGGGGACAATATTAAATGAAAGAACATTTACCTGTTGATTACCAATTATTTCCTCTCCTCCAACTGAATGTTCAGTTCAATTCATTTTCTGTTAACATACGTTCAAGGGGACAATATTAAATGAAAGAACATTTACACTGTTGATTACCAATTATTTCCTCTCCTCCAACTGATGTTCAGTTCAATTCATTTTCTGTTAACATACGTTCATGGGGACAATATTAAATGAAAGAACATTTACCTGTTGATTACCAATTATTTCCTCTCCTCCAACTGAATGTTCAGTTCAATTCATTTTCTGTTAACATACGTTCAAGGGGACAATATTAAATGAAAGAACATTTACCTGTTGATTACCAATTATTTCCTCTCCTCCAACTGAATGTTCAGTTCAATTCATTTTCTGTTAACATACGTCAAGGGGACAATATTAAATGAAAGGAACATTTACCTGTTGATTACCAATTATTTCCTCTCCTCCAACTGAATGTTCAGTTCAATTCATTTTCTGTTAACATACGTTCAAAGGGACAATATTAAATGAAAGAACATTTACCTGTTGATTACCAATTATTTCCTCTCCTCCAACTGAATGTTCAGTTCAATTCATTTTCTGTTAACTTACGTTCATGAGGACAATAATGAAAGAACATTACCTGTTGATTACCAATTATTTCCTCTCCTCCAACTGAATGTTCAGTTCAATTCATTTTCTGTTAACTTACGTTCATGAGGACAATAATGAAGAACATTACCTGTTGATTACCAATTATTCCTTTCCTCCAACTGAATATTCAGTTCAATTCATTTTCTGTTAACTTACGTTCAAGGGGACAATATTAAATGAAAGGACATTTACCTGTTGATTACCAATTATTTCCTCTCCTCCAACTGAATGTTCAGTTCAATTCATTTTTCTGTTAGTATACGTTCATGGGGACAATATTAAATGAAAGAACATTTACCTGTTGATTACCGATTATTTCCCTCTCCTCCAACAGCGATCCCATCATCTTCACTGTGCTCTTCCCCTTGGCCGACTGCCTCCCCCTGGTCTTCCCCGCACCGATCGCAATGAACTCCTCCTGTATTCTATCTGCTAGATGATTCATAACGACCAATGTCTCACTTCCCTCGATGTGCTGAGTGCCTTCACTGCCTATAACATTCAACACCTGCCAAAAGGTTAAAGTTTAAATTAGTAATATGCACTGTTCTTTTGACATTTGTTTTATTGTAAACCTTCATGTTGAAAATTGTTACACAAGTATTAAACTAATTCCACAGATACTTCCTGAAATTTGCTCTGGCAACAATTGCTCAGGGTTTTACTCTCTCAAAGAAATAAGATCATCATAGAGTTGCAATTTGAATTTAGATTAGGTGTCATATTAGGGCAGAATTAGGAATAAGAACTGGTCAAGGATGAGGTTAAGAAACATTTAGGAAAATAACCACAGAACAATTTGTTGCCTGAGCAGGTGTCTTAGAACCCAAACACTCATACCGGTACTCATCAGTGAGAACTGACTTACTAATCTGTGTCATTGTTATGGGTGAAAAAAAGAGCTACGTAGTTCCATAACTACTATCAGAGGAGGAATTGCCCACCTGCAGAACTTGACCATCGGTAGTGACCAACTGACCGCCCTCTCCTGACAGAACCTGGAGCCCTGTTGAGCCGTGTGGCTGAAGTGACGACTTGACCGACCGGCCGACGATCCGTCCCTGTTCATGCTGCTTGAGATGGACGCGCATGCGGTCCTTCCAGGCCGTTATGTGACCGCAGGCGTTGCATTTGTAGCGTAGGTTAGAATGCTTGGACATGTGGTTGGTCAGGTGCTGTTTGTTGGCTGTGCTGTAGGTGCAAAGGTCACAGGAGTACTGCTTGATACCTGCAATCAATACAATTTGAAAAGGGAATCCATTTGAATACAAGACATGTTTCTCTTCAAAGAATTCTCGATTAACTCCCAATATTAGAGATCAGCACAGATCTTGCAGCTAATCTCGCAACATAACTTTTCCTAAAAGAATCTGTTTCTTGAAGCTTCTATTTTACAGCTTCCTCAAATTTACAAAACATTTCATATTTCAGGTATGCGGGCACTAGCTTTTCTGAAAGTTTAAAATCAAATGCCAACATGTACAACCCAATGTATATTATCAAATAACGTGACATTCCTAAAGAGTATACCTCTTCCTTCCTTGAATAAAAGTAATTAAAATATGATGAAGACTTAAACACCACTCCTACCTAACAAATGAATGTCATAGAGTTTATCTCTAATGGATGTTTTCACCCATTTCACCAACCTGTTTCTTTTCCGACCTAAACTTAAGATCTAATGTCAGCAACAAAATTATTTACTCTTTCGAATGTGTGCCTAATAGTCCAACTAGAAAAAAACTTAGTAAATGCAAAATACCCCCCAAAGTGGCATAAAGATGGTGAATCTATCCACATTTTTCAAACTGCCCATTTTATCATGAACCTATTGGGTACATACAATAGATTCTATTAAATATATCTATAATGAATTTGTTTAACATGCTTTAAATTCCCATAGTCCATAGCAGGAGTTCTATTAAGCTAAGTACTCTAAGGTTGACTGTTTTTTTGTAGAACATGAGCTACAGCCCACAATTGTTTAATGGACCAGATCTTTCATTTATGGAATTCTTAACTTTAACCCTGAACCAAACATTATACATAAACCTAACCTAATATAAAGGGGAAAAAAAAATTGGGGGGCTACTTTTCAAGCTTGCCTGCAAGAATATGACATTCTAAAATTTGTTTTGCATTGAACTCTATGCAAATTATGGGGGCTCTTTTGGACATTTCGGGGGCTATTTTGGCCCGAGCCCCCATGTTTTTTTTCACTGCTAATATAACATTGTAACCCTAACCACAACACTGTATCTTTGACTGAATAAAGCCTGGAGCAATTGTCACCAGAACATAATTTAGACCATCAATCGATAGATACTACTACTAGGTCGAGCGTACTCGCACTGATTCGACAAGCTTTTTCCATTCAGTTCTATTCTCCATGATCTTTGGGAGCTTTATAGCGCAATCGATAGATACTTTTCCACAAATGAAGACCTGCTGACAAACCCACCTGTGTGCTTAGCTATGTGCGTGTGCATCTGCGTCATGGTGATAGCCGAGTAGTCGCAATGTCCGCATTTGAAAGGCTTCACGAGTGAATGTCTGGCCATGTGTCTTGTCAGACTGCTCTTGTACGCAGACACATAGTTACATTGCGTACACTGGTGCACCTTATCTGGTCTTTCCCGCTCTGCATCATGAATCTGGCTGTGTCGCTTCATGCTGTGCTTGCTCTTGCAGACATAACACATTCTTGGCATGTGTACTCCAGTTTTCCATCCTCCTTCTTAGACGGTGGAGGGACCTTGGCCATGCTAATTCTTTTATTGAT